>VWZW01004510.1:3379319-3610165 GCA_013397115.1 Edolisoma coerulescens | reverse complement strand
TGGCGGGGCCTGGCCGGGCCGTTCGGGTCCGACGGGGCCGGGGCGAGCGAGACGGCACTGCCAGCGCATCCCCTCGCCACCGCGTGTTAGCTGGCTGCTCATCCCTTGGGGAAAAACACAGCGACATGGTACTCCTCGGCATCCCTCTTCGGCATCCTTAAACGATGTTTAACAGAATCATTTAGGTTGGGAAACACCTCTGGGACCATCGAATCTAACCTGTGACCAATCACTCCTGGTCAGACAGAGCATGGCACCGAGTGCCACCCCCAGTCATTTCTTGAACACCTCCAGGGATGGTGGCTCCGCCACCTCCCTGGGCAGCCTGTTCCCATGTTTAACAACTTTCTGTGAAGAAATTCCTCCTGATGTCCAACCTCAACCTTCCCTGGTGGAGCTTGAGGCCATTTCTTCTTGTCCTGTCACTACTTGCCTGGGAGCAGAGGCCGATCCCCACCTGGCTCCAACCAAAAAGGAAGATGAGGAATTACTGACTGGCATATGAACCCTTGGTCGTTGCCCCCAGTTCACACATTGACCTCACCAATGTTAGACATTTTTATCAGTTTCTAAGGGAGTAAATTCTAATCCAGCACACTTAAAGAACACAAAATATTGCCCCCAAATTTATCTATATTCATGCATAATTTCTGTGCCCAAAAAGTCCCAAGTACAGAGAAAACACAGAAACAGGGGAATCAACAGGGCTGAGGAAAGGTCATTAAAGTAAAACAGAGGCAAGAGAGGAAAGAAAAAGTGCTTGTTAAAAATCACAGCCTTACAACTGGAACCTATAAAGCATAGTCAAGAACAAAAATGTCATTTACATAAAAACCGATGAAATAATTTGATAAAAAAAAATGTTTAATTTTCCTCTTCTTACGCTAGATTATTTGAATTGGTACTTTAAAATATTTACATTAACGGGAATTAATTCAAGGTAGAGCCCCCCACCCCCCAAATAATAGCTGAACTGAAGCTATTTTTGTTTCTGAAGTGACATATTTGAGGCTCTACCAGTCATAAAAGTCTCTGCAGTGGCACATTCACTGTTATACCATTGGGCTTCAACCTGAAAAAAGATGTTCTGTGTGATGCAAAGGCAATAAGATCAATGGCAGGAAAGCCAAAACCAAGGCACAATACAGATTAGATTGATGAAATCAAAATCCAACTCGACTCCATCAGTATTGAACGGAACACAGATGGAAGGCAGGCAGGATGGTGCTCCAGAGGCAATCTATACAGCGTGCTGCATAACCTAATTATGCAAGAGCTTTTCATCAAAATCTAGTGGCATTTCCTCGTAGATTTGTCCTGTAGTATATTTTGGTTTAATATTTTACAATCCACTAGTCCATTATCTGCTGCTGTCTTTGGTTCAGACACTCTAAATCTCCAGACCAAAACAGCCCATCAGACCTCGGCTCTGCTGTCTCTGCTTCGTGGACTTTTGGTGCCAGGCTTTCCCTTACTTCAGCTGTTACTCTGACTCCTGAATTAGATTAAATGGCCCTGGGGACATCCTTCAAAGTTCATATTGATGTTCTCTGCAGCTTTTCATGGTCCTAATCTATCACCAACTAATTACTAGAATTAACCTTTGGTATTCAGTACCTTCCACCTAACAAAATCCCTGACACTGCAGCAACATCCCCTGACTGCAGAAACCTGTCATGAATGCTGATATTAATGAATGTGTGTTATGGCAAGGGCAGGAAACCCTCTGTATCATTCAAGTTGGCCAGCATGTCCTGTTACATGAGTTTGCACCCAGGCATTTGAGTGGAAAGGTTTTCATTTGGAGAAGTTCAGAGTGAGAGTGGAAAATTGTTTTAAACAAGAAATTTATTTTTTGCCTAGTATTTTCAACTTCTCACACTACTTAAGCGGGGAGCACCCTGCTTAATCTGTTTCTTGTCTGTCTGACATCTTGAAATCTAACCTTCAGAAACAAAGAGCACATAGCAGTAAAATAAAGTTGATGCAAGCTGAACTGTAACCATAATGTTAACTATAAATCTAGGTATAATGTTTAACATACTGTTAAATACTCCACAAAACAACACCTTAGGGCATCAAAAATGGGTAAAAACTTTCAACTCTCAGTGACTCAGCTGACCATCTGTAAAATGGACATAAGCCCCCTCTGTCTGTCAGGTCAGAGAGGTCTTTTAAAAATGATTTTAAAATTATTGTGAACACTAAGAGATGGAAGAGCTAGTGCATTGAAACAAGACCCTAGGTTAATTATTAAATTAATTAAATGAATAAAAATGAACATTGCTTTGTGTTTTAGGAGAGAGTTTGAAAAGAGTGAATAATGAAGATCTCATTTTGTAGACTTACTAAGAAGACACAAAACCTCAGAGAGTAGTGAATTTGGCCTGTGAACTGAACAAGGAAGGTCAAATAGTAAAACAAGCAAACAAACCCCCAGTGATAGCACAAATGGACATCATGCAGTTTTCCTGGTATCAAAATCTTGTAGATAATTTTTCAAATGAAGTCTCCCATGTCACGTGTAAATACGCATTTCGTACGTGCAGTGTTTCAATATCCTTTTCCTTCACACACAGAAGTTACTGCTCTTCTTTTCTTACTCTCTAATACCTATAGGCATAAACATCTACTGTTGGTGGTAGTCTTCTACCATGTTACATTTTACATTATTTCAGTGGTTTTTCTCCACACCTTTGTTTTAAAGAGCTTTGCACTAAAGTGCTGACTAAATTGCAGGTAACTGATTAAACCTATCAGTGAGCAATGGCAAAGCAAGTCTTACCAGTTATTAAAACAATAATAAAACTGAGTGTGATTTATAATTCTATGTCAGTAAATGAGCAACTACAAACACACTCTACTCATTGCATTTAAAAAAAAGTTCCAACTCACATCTGAAATCAGTAGAATAGAAATAAAGAGAAGGAAAATAAGGGATCAGTAAAGGCTATTTTCGGTGTTACTACATTGAAACCTTTGTGCAACAGAATAAAAACAAACTAAATTTTAATTTAATTTTTAATTTTATTTCAGAAGCAAAGCTTTTTCAAAAACTTTTGAAATCCTTAGGTTTGACACTCTTTAGAATCCAACTGTCTAGCCATACTATAAGCCCTTGTGATGGATTTTATCTACATCAGAGTTAATAACCTTCCAGGATCCTGCTAAACTCTACATCTCACAAGCATCCCAACAACTAAGGCATTTAAGCTGGATATTTAAACTTAGTTTATTGCAAAAGCCTGAATATATACATATAAACTGTACTGTTAAAATGCACTAATTGAAAAAGGACTTTTGTATCTTTCCCTATGTTGTATTGAAATTAACTTGTATGTATTAAATCTAATAATTAAAAATAATGACAATTCAGAATTGTACAGTCAAAAGATGATAATTTACAGGTATTATCAGTGTTTCTGCTATCCAGTTTCCATTACTCATTCTACAGTCCTTCCTCTGAATGAATTAATTAATATTTAGTAGATCTTCGTTTGCTTGTGTCATTTTACTTTTGAGCAAGTAAATACAGATAGGAATGGAATTCTTTCTCTTCTGTGCTTTGTAATTTATTTGCTCAGTTCATGTCACCAAAGTCCTTTGGTTACACTTGTGAAAACTCTATAAAAACAAAAGTGGCAACACTTCCTACATCTGCCCGCCAACGAAACAATCGGTCCCGTGGGGAACATTTGAGTCTTCTTTCAAAAATTTGGTCTCATTCTTCAGTTTAAGAAGAAATGGAGAGAGATATTCAAATTTGCCTCCGGAAATTATTTTGCAATGGCATCTCTTCTGTGCACAGCCTTGTGATGTTATTTAAAGTTACTTTCAATACATGGGTGCTGAGCAGTGGTACTGGCAGCAGCTTGGAAGAATTTACCTGAGCTGGCAGAAAGACAGTGAAGTTGGTAAAATCTGGAGATTTGGTTTTTTATTCTCAATGACAGGATTTGTTTAAGGGTTCTGAATCCAATAATTTATTCCTCTCGTCAGAAAGTAGCTCAAGAAACACACAGCAGTAATCACAGTCAAGAATGAGATTCAGAACTTGCTCATTCTGAACAGCCTCTAAAACAAGCTTTTGGTTTTTAGGCTCTCTCATTATTGAGATGATACTCATATTTTCCTTTCAGTCCTCTGTCAGTACTGCTGGAAAAGTTCTGCATTCCTGAAATCATTTGGGTTGGTTTCACTGTGTTTCCAGCCAAGGCAGATGACAGGGCAGTAGAGGTTAGGATACCTCATGTAGCCCCTCTTGGAGGCTGTTCACCATCTCACCTTGACTTCTTTTTTCTACTTCCTGCAGGACAGAATTTAGTTCATGTCCTATTCCTCTTACCCAGCCTCCTGCAAAACAAACTCTGTGCTCTTATGTGACTCCTCTGCTCCTCTCCTGTCTTTCTCTCGAGCTGCACTTTGTGTCAAGTGGACCTTCTGTTGCAATCTTCTCCTTCAAAGCATGGAGACAATTATCAGACACAGGGAAAAATCTCACTCCAAAAGGGGCAGAAAGGACTGGGCTTTTCTGCTCTGGAAAGGTAAAAAGAGGATGAGCGAGAGAAATGAGCACAAAGCAATGCCTGGAGTAGAAAGGGTGAGAGAGAGTCCATCTGTTTTAAGACACTCGGTGATGCAGTGAGACACTGACTGATATAACCATCAGTTAATGAAAATAGAAGCCCCCACATGTAAAATTAAGAAAGAAAGTAGTTTTCCCAGTATTGTTTGGCTGCTAAATGTACTGACAATAGAAGTCATTCTGGAAGCCATTTGGAAGGACGTGAAAGGACTGACCATTTTCAGCAATAATAAAGATATCCAGAATTATTTCATGCAGACAAATTATTTCAAGGGTTTAAAAATCCTTTTACTGTGCCCTGACTATTAGGGAAGGCATGAAACGACCTCTGTCAACTGTGTGGTTTTTGCACCTTCTTCTGACATGTCTGTTACTATTTGCTATTGTAGACAGACTACCAGACCAGATGGATCACAAATCTGATCCAATATGGTAACTCCTTATGTTCTTAAGTGAAAATTTTACCAAAAGCATATCAGGAAAGCTTTTGGAAAATCTCAGAAAAGTGACACAAAAAATATCTAAGAAATTGCCACCTTCTGTCTACTAAAAAAAAATGTCAAAGAGTAATCATTTTATTGCTGTCTAATCCAGCATGCTCTCTGCTTTTCAGGGCAAATACAGTCTTCAAATGGAGCACTTCCTGAACTCTTGGGTTTTTTTAGGAATTACTTCCATCTGTCTTTGAATAAACTAGCTCCGATCTGTGTTCTGCATGCTGGGTTCTATCTCCAAATGGTTTCCCTGGTCACATTCTGAAGCCTGGACAAAGTGTTTTCAAGGTAAATATATTTCAGTGCTGAAAAAATGTATATGAAGAAATTTTTGACACTTCAGTATAGCTGGTGTTAGATTAATATTAACAAAAACCAAACAAAAAAACCCTCCAAAAACCCAGAACAAGGAATGCTTATCTGAAATAGGAGGAAAGTAGGCATATTTTCCAAGATGTATTTCTGATCCCCTTATCACATCTCTCCTTTCAAGATGGTAGCATTGATCAAATAACATTTCTCCAGGTAAGACTGATAACAGTTTCCCTTCAGCCACCAATTGCTCTGAGTCCTGTAACACCCTCATCTAAGATATTTTTCTTCATCCTGTTTCAATGGTAGCTGGATTACTGAGCCCCTGTAGAAGTGCTGAGTGTGTTACACATGGACAAGACCTAGCTTATGCATTTCACATGGCTGCATTTGTGTTCTGTGGCCATATCTTTACTGATATACCTTAAGAGTTGTGGCGTGTCTTGTCTGTGATTTAATGTAGAGGCTGCAGCCCCATTCTACAACCTGATAAAGGGACTGCACCCTCGATTGCTTTCTCCTGGTTATATATCACACCCTCATCCTTTCTTAAGGTCTTGCAGTTTTGCTTCTCTAGGTACAGAGGTATTAAGCATCTCAAATGCCCTTTGTGAAAGAAAGAACATAATTTAGAATAATCGCTAAGAAGGAAAGCTCTTGGATAATGAGAGATGTGGGTCTTGTCATTTAAGCATAAATCCTAAATAGAAAGCTTGGTTGTTTTCCTGTTTGATCTTGCCACAGTCCTCTGTTAAATAAAAAATTCAATATATTGATTAAGAAAAATATAATATCCAGCATACCAGAGCTTGCCTTTGTGAGCTAGGTTATAGATAGGCTTGATAAAATAATGACATCTCTGAATTGCTAAGTTAGTGCACAGCAATTCTAAATAAGGAAGAGCTACAGACTTAGACCTTAAAAATTGAAAAGGGATTTGGGAGCAGACCTACAAAGCGGGTTGTGGCTGGCAGACCCTCTAACTGCTGAGTCCAAAGGTTACAGCTGGCTGGGGAGGGAGGAGTCAGATGCTGAAAAGGTGAGTCAGGATCATACATCAGAGAAGGCCAGTTGTACAGAGTTAAAGATCTGGGATAAAAGATCCTGAAAAAATGAGTCAACTCAAGGGCAAGATACTGCTTTCACCCCTCTGAGGCAGGCTGGGTGGGAGCAGGAGCTGTGCAGGGACTGCAGGAGGCAGGAGCTGGGATGAAGAGCCTGTGGATGATGATAGAGCCAGAGTGAGAAACAGGTGGCTGGGGTTGAGTGACAAGGAGACAGGACTAGGATAAAGGTTGGAAATTGGAGTCTGGCAACAGAGAAGTGCAAGACAGGAGAGGTCACTCCAAGCAGGGCAAAGCAGCTCACTGGGCTGCTTCAGCCAGCTGAGAAACACACCAAAAATTCAGAAGTGTTCCTTTGCTGGTTGCACTTTTTGGGGTCTGATGGTCATCAACTGTCCAGCTGCAAACCTATTGCAGGGTGAGGATGCTACAAAAATGACATTTGTATTTCTTGTGGACAGTAAGATAAAGTACGTAGCTGGATTTGCCAAGGGGAGATATAAATAGGAATGTCTAGAGAATACTGGAAAAACAAAATACCCTGAATAATTATTTACCTTTGAAAAAAACCCAAAAGACGTAAGTTACTAGGATAATTTATCTCTATTTGACAACAAAGATTCTGTTTCTCAATCTATACACATTAATGCATATGACAGGATAGTTCAAAGAGCAGAGGAGTGGTACAGAAATCAGGGGGACCACAAATTAATCCAGAGTTTCATCTGCATGGGAATTAAAAATGAGTAATTAAACTGAAGAAGTAATTATCCATGAAAGATGTGAAATGCAGAAGATTAAGGAGTGAATTTAACAGTGAACAAGGGATTACAGGCAGTTGCAGTTAACAGGGTCTTGCTACTGAAGGGCAGTAAGAAAACTTGTTTGCATTGCCAGCTGGTGTGAGCTGTCACCACCTGAGCTATTTTCTTTAGTAACACCAGTCTATGCTATCCAAGAGACTTATCCCTAACCAAGAACATAAAGGAAGATAAAGCACTATGTGGCTCGAGCTTACCTAAGCAGAGGTCAAGAAGGCCACGTGTGTACCTGTTTCAAGCATGTCTCCGTGTCTGTGGGAGGGGGAAGTCCTCAGCCAGCAGTCACAAGAGGAAACCAAGCAAGGCGTAAGGAAAGGCCCACTCAGCCATAAGGCAAGAAAATCCCATGGGTTGGATGGGTTTGGAGGTGGGAGCATCTGTCAGAAGGGATGGCTGGATAGAGGCAGACAATGCACAGCAGAAATGGAGACCCCTGAGCTGACCAAGCCAAACGAGCTCCAGCAAGGATGCAGCTGTGAATGTAGCACGCCGCTCTTGCTGGCTAGTCCTGTGGTGAGGAGGACACGGTTGGTCCATTTAGGAGCACCACACAACCATGGCTATGCTTCTGTGAGCTGGGCCCAGCCAAGGAATATCTTCACCAGCTACAGCATTGTCCATCAAGCAGGCATTTAATAGAGTCTTCATTTGCTGGGGGGAACACCTTCGCGCGCAGTTTTTAATCACTGAAGTTATTTCACCATAATGGGAAACGAAGAGTAAGAAAACCCTGCAGGAGAGGGATAGCTGCTGATCCTCCTGCCCTTCCTTTCACACCCAAACACCAGCCCTGTGACTGGAGCTGCACCCTGACAGGACCATTTTGTTCTTCTGGGCAGAATCTTCTGTGTGTGTGTTATATTTTTATAAATATGCTTCCCTGCTTATTTAAGGGCCTCCTGCAGTGTCCCAGAATCAGTGTGGCCATGGTAGGGGAGCAGGATGGGATGGGACACATGGCATGCCTGGGAAGGCCACTGGGGAAGTAGGGAATGTGAAGGGACCTCAAAGTTCTACTCTGCTTTTGTCAAGCATTGGAATTGGGAATTGGGGTACCCATCCCTGGAATTGTTCAAAAAATGACTCAGTGTGGCTATGTTAGTGCTATGGTTTAGTTGATATGGTGGTGTTCAATCAAAGGTTGGACTCGATGATCTCGGACATATTTCCCAACTTTAATGATTTTATGGTTCTATGACACTCTCTGTGTAGAACTCCTGAGACACTGGGATGCTTAATCCTCAGTGAGCTGCAGACTCCCTCCATGGGGGTCTGGCAGGATGACACAGCTATGCTGTATTCATAAGTATTCATTTAATCTCCCTTTTGGCTGTTCATTATGCTTTTACTGCTGGCTGGAACGTGGTGATCAGGTGCAAATACCGTACATCAGTTGAGCTCCAACTGTGCATGTTATTGGAAGAAAATAATCCAATGATAAAATTATAATCATAATAAAAATTAAAATTTAAAAATTCATTATCTATAATGAATTAAACAAGGAATTAAATAGTGATAAGAGTTAAATTGTGCTAAAAAATATGCAAAATTAAAAAAAATTATTAAATAATAATTAAATAGCTTATCTTTTCTGTTGTGCAGTGTGGCTGGACTTTGCCAGCGCAAACTGAGATGTACAAAACAGGATAATGAAGGGGAGGCTTTGTCCTTGCTGTCCCCACATTCCAAAAGGAATTGTTCATTCCCTTGAAAACTTCCCCTAACAGCACAGTTGGGGTTTACGGGCACAAAGCGCTGAGAAAAACAGGATGAAAATAATGGCATAAGAAAACTGAAGGGGAAATATTGCAGAGGCTTTGGGAAATACTGGCTCAGCAGCTTCGGAGCAAGCTGTAACAATGCAAAGTGCAGCTGAGCTGTAACAACGCCACTTGCTGAGCTAAGGGACCTGTGCAGTGCAAATACCAGAGGTTTGTGATGGGGAGATATGGAGTGATAACACTTCTCAAGGTTCTGGTGAGGGGTCTGAGTGGAAGCCATGGCTGTACAGACCATGACATAGAGGGAGACTGAGATCCTGAGGGGCATGGAGGAGGCAGCAGTGGAGTACAGACCCGGGCTCAGGAGGGCAAACTTCCCCATACCAGAGATGGGGGAAGAACACATTCCAGGAGAATGATATATGTCACACCTGCAGAAAGAAATGGAAGGAGGACAATCTGGGGACCTACGGACATGTCAGCTTCACTTCAGTTGCTGGCAAAATGATGAAATATGCCTTCTTTGAAGCTCTCTCTGGGCAAAACGAGTGAAAACAAGATGAGCAAGAACAGTCAATATGGATTCATTAAGGTTAAATGATGCTTGACCAATCTGATTGGCCTCAGTGCTAAAAAAGATGAATCATTGCAGAAGGCAAGACAATGTTGTCTGTATAGACTTCGGTAGTGAGTGGTTTCCCACACTGATGCTGTGCTGTGAAAAGCACTGCTCTGGCTGGCTGCCCGGCTGGAGGGAGGAGCTCTGGCTGGCAGGACAGGCTGGGTGTTCCAGCTGGCTGGCCACGGTGAGCTCTGTGCCTGGCTAGCCAGGCAGGATAATCTGGCTGGCTGGAGCAAGGATGACTGACTGGCCAGGCAGGGTGGATCTTTGCTGGTCAGCCGGGGCTGAGCGGCTCTGGCTGACCAGCTGAAGAAACAGGCTCTGGCTGGCTGGGGAAAGGGGCTTTGGCTGTCCAGGGAAAAGAGACTGTGGTGAGCCAGGCAGGGCTGGGTGATTCTGGATGGCGAGAGAATCTCACAGACCAGCTGGGGAAGGTGGCTCTGGCTGGCTGGTTGGGTTGAGTCTCTAGCTGGGGCTGAGTGGCTGGAGAGACAGTCTGGCTGGGACAAGCTGCTTTGTCTGGCCAGCTGGGCAAGGTGGTCCAGCTGGCTGGTTTGGCAGTGAGGCTCTGGCTGGCGGTGGGTCAGCTCTTGATTCTGGAGCAGAGCAATGATGGGTTTTTTGAGTAGCATTCTTTTTTGGTGATCTAGCAAGATTAGATGATTTATCATTTAGGGCATGGGTTGGACTTGGTGATCTTGAAGGTCTCTTCCAACCTGGTCATTTTGTGATCTAAATAAAATGAAAATTCAAGCTGCGTATTAAAAACCACAAAATACTAGTTTAATAACTGCAAAAATTGCCTCTGCTTGCCTTTTTTTTTTTCTTTTCAGTGCTGGATATTTTCGTTATTTTCATGCAATTCTTGTAGAGAATGCTCCACAACTGTGTATTAATTGTAATTAAATTAACATCCCTGTTTTTCCAGGAAGACAATAGCAATATTTTTGCTCTCTGGAATTACTCCCACATGCTATTGGACTGTCTAATCAGCAACCTTTTAAATATATACAGTTAAGTAAACCAGTTGAAGGAGAAGCTGTGAATGATTATTTCTGTGATCTGAGTTCTAGGTTGTGCAATCCTGGAAGCTGAAAGATAGGAAACCACGGACACAGCAATTGCAAGCTGAGGTGGCAGGAGTCCTGCATCTCATCTGACACACAGGCAGCTACTCCAAACGAGCTCCATGAGCTGGAGTGAATCCCTTGTAGTGGCACATAGTTTACAAGGATTTTGTGCAGCATGGCCAGATGAATCTCCTACTTTGGGTTGCCACTATAATGCCACTGAGCATCTCTTACACTCTGGGTTTTTTTTTTTATTTAAAAAAAAGAAACAAGGAAGTTTCTGGAACTTTTATCTCCACAGCTGTTTTGATAATTTGGATTTTTTTTTTTCCACCCAGAGTCTTGATAATTGGAGGCAAGATAACTGTTTCTTCTCCAATGGGATGATTTGTCATTGTTTCCATCAACATTTTGTGTAACAGAAAATTATGGTCACAAACTGCACTCACGCCTGCACATTGTTGCTTTCACGACCACTGCCCATGTTCTTTTTCTAGTGCAGTTTTGTATCCGTTCCCTTGGGGTGTGACGATAAAACAATTCATGCTTGCTGTTCTGTGGTTGTCTTCTCTGGTCTGCCCACATGGAATCTAAGGTGCCATACTCAGGGCAGTGCTCCGTATGTAGTCATAACAAACAGATGCTGATCATCACCACCTTTTAAATTGACGTAGGATCTACTGACAGGGATATCTTAGGATGAGGTGTTTGGGGAATGAATCGTGAGACCAGCTTGCACTGAACTGTGTCTTTCAAACTTTCGTGCTCTTCTGCTTCTTGTTTATTTTCCATTTGTACATGTGTACTTAGTGTCTCCATCCTAGTCCTTCTGAGTGAGTGTTACCCTGAGTTAAGATAAGTTTTGAATTCTGATCATTTTCTCTAAAATTTCAGTTCCTCCCCTGCTGATTTTGTGCATTTTTCCCTTTTGTCATCCACAATTTAATGCAAGATTGAACAGAGGCCATGCTCTGACAGATCCTTTTAATCTGACAGCTAGCTGCCTTTCTTCCCTCAACTGTCCTAACAAGGATGCAAGTTCAGTAATTCCCCAGGTCCACCCATTTCCTATATTTCAATTCATGTGCCATTGTTATGCTTCCCCAGTCCACTAGAAATTCCCTAAATATGATTCAGAAGTGGTTAGGGCTTGTTTCCAGAGTACTTGAGTACATTTCATTAAGTTCTGCCAACTTAAATATGTTTAATTCATCAAAATTTTCTTACACCTACTCTTACTTTCTTTAAACCTGTAATTTTTTTTCCCCACCGACATTTTGTTAAAATTCATCCTGAAATCCAGGTACCTCTCTGAGAGCAGCTGCAGAGAAAAGGCAGCAAAGCACTGCTATGTACCTCAGCCCCTGGGTGCTCTTTCCCCTTCCACTGCTCCCAGCTACCAGTGCCTCCAGGAGGTGCCTTGGGTGGCTGCCTGCACCTTGCACCTGGTTATGGGATCCTGAATTTCAATATTGAGGACTTCTTGGCCTAAGCTGCTTCTTTTTCTTCCTTGCAACCACCCAGAAAACAGGAGAGCAGGAGAGGGTGCCTTGATGCTGGAGCACGTGAAGGTTGCGCGCTGTGACTGTTCACACTGCTCTTCCCATTTTCCCTGCAGCCATCATGCAAGGCATCCACAACTTCTCTGGGCAATCTGACTTTTAATTGTCAGCTAATTGGCATTTCATTGGGAATTTGCCCAAGAGCACTCTGTCTGTCCCATGGCAAAGAGCGGTGAGTGATCATCCTGTCTTCATCTTGACCACCATCTTTCTTGCTCTTGTTCTTCCTCTCTTCTCCCATGTCCCACTCGGGAGGGAGCAAGTGGCTATGTGGGAGTTTGGGTGCTGGCTGGCACCAGCCCACAACACTGTGTTAAATATTCTATATTGTTACAAAACCCAGAATACAAAGAAATCCAAACGGGAAAAAACCCAAACAAATCCATCACAGAAAGGAAGCATGTATTCCTCATCCATCCAGATGACTGAGTGCTGCACATAGGTGGAGTGACTTTATTCATCCCAGCCATATGTACAAGGAACCGGTGTCTCTGGCTGGCTTTGGACTCCAGGGAGCCACCTCTCAACTGCCCATGAGACACTGTGTTGCTGGGCTTTCCTTCCTGTGGAAAAGAGCCATCATTCACAGCCAGGCACCTATGGCCAAAAGTGGGATTCTGCCTCCTAAAACGGGGAATGTCCGGGGATTTCTCCCCCATGAAAGCTGCCTGCACCAATGGCTTGGGTTGGCCTTGGTTTTTGAGGGGAGCTTCTCACCTGCCCATGAGACACTGTGGTGCTGGGCTTTCCTTCCTGTGGAAAAGAGCCATCATTGCCACCCAGGTACCCAGGGCTGAAAGTGGGATTCTGACTCCTAAAATTGTGAACATTCTTGGATTGCTCCCATATGAAAGCGGCCAGGAATGACAGCTCTGGCTGACCTTGGACTCCCAGCAGCCTATGAGACAGAGTTGTAAGGTTTTCTTTCCTAGGGGAAATAGCCCTCCTTTTCCACCAACCTCCCCTTGCCTAAATTCGGTTTACGCCTTCTAAAACTGTGAACGCCAGAGGATTTCTCCCAGATAAAAGCTGCCAGGACTGATGGCCCTGGCTGGCCTTGGCCCTCTGGGGGCTGCCTCTCAGCTGCCCCCAAGACACTGTGTTCCCAGGCCTTCCTTCCTGTGGAAAAGAACCCTCTTTCATGGCCAGGTGTCCATGGCTGAAAATACAATTCCACCTTCTAAAATTACGATTGTCCGAGCATTGCTATCAGGCTCCATTCCTTCAAATGGTTGCTCTTCTAATGGATGACCAGGAATGAGCAAAGGAAATATATTTGCATCATCAAACATGTTATCAGTGGTTTGGCACAGCACACTATATTATTTGTTAATGACTTTTATATACTTGGTTTAACCCAGAGGATTGCGTTGCACTTTGATGCACACTATCAAAGTAACTGCAGGATTACCAAGAATTTACAAACTATAAGGTTTGCACGGTATCCAACACAGAAATTCCATTCTCAGTACTCATCTGGCAATAATTTCGGAGATGACTACAACAGTATTTTGATCAAATAGTTACATGGGGACTCTCACAATTTTCTTTTCAGTGGCAGTGGCTCCCTTCAACCATTTTTTTGCTCTCCTGCTTAAGACAGTGCTGAACATACTAAACTAACAGAAACAATCAAGAATTTAGCTAAGAATTATTTTGACCATTCCATGGCTGAATACACGTGGTTGGTACTCTTGTTCCTCCACACCAATGAGAACAAGGATTTACATATCGCAGGAAAATATTTGGAAAAACTACACTGATTTCTTCACGTGGCCATAAGCACTTTCACTTCATTAAAACATTCAGTGTTAATAATGATAGTTAAAAATAAAATAACAAGACAACACTTAATAAAGTGTTCCAGCCAAAGGGAAAGGTTGGGAGTTCTTCCAGAAGTAAGTCAGATTTGCTGCTGAAAAATAGCCCAACTTTTCCAATGGCATTTGCATAATGGCAGAGTGTATTTGATATTCCTACATGTATAGTTGAGGAATAAAAGTAGCAGCATGGAGCAACGTAACTTAAGAACTATTAATGGGCTTGAATCTACTCTTCAAGGTCAAATACTGAGAATAGCTGTATTTCCATTCCTTTCAAATGTATGTGAATAATCGTTCCTCTAAAAAGATACAAAAGAATCTATATTATATTACCGGATTGTAAGAATATCTTTTGTAGTTTAACTTCTATATTCTTCAGCTTTACATTCTATTATTTTTTGTAAGAAACATGAATATTCACTTGGATAAAGAATGAAAAATAGAAGCTGTAGAATTCTGAACCTGTAGGGCTATTTGTACTTTCACTTTAGTATCTATCCAGAGCAATGTCATTAGAGAATAGAGTTAAACTATCATAAAATTTGTGAAGGGGCATAGAATAGAAGAATAGTCTTAAGGTTAGAAAAGTTAGAAGCCTGCTATTTTCTGTCTCTATCCATTATGTCAAGAGCACTTTGAATTCTAACCTTGTTCCAGTACATTTGCAGCCCTTTTTGATTTCGTATTACCTACAAATTTAACGAACCTCAGCCTAGGGTGATGGGAAGGTGATGTTCTTTAGAACTTTCTTGCTATTACCCTGAAACAAAGATGCCAAGCTTGTCACTTAAGGCTGCTGTCCTATAGTCACGATTGTTTCTAGAGTAAGACAAAGATATGAAAGAGGGAAAAAAAGCCTTCTGTAGGCATTGCAAGTGAAAAGAAGAAAAGAGAAAGACTTCTGTAGACTTTGCAAGTGGAACAGGAGCTATGAAGGAGATGTCTGCTTTGCAGACTCCAGCACTCATTCATTTTTTGCACCAGTCATGTCATCTTACTTCATAAAACACATCTACCCAGAAAGCCTTTCTTCATCCTCCTCTTTCTAAGGCAGAAATGAGCTTTGTGGTCAAAATGAAGCTATAAGTCCACTTATAGAAGCTCTGAGATGAAGTAGCCACAAGGATCTTCTACAGGATTCTGCATTTCTGCCTTTTTATAGTGCTTACACCACACGCCAGTAGGATTATCCTCTGTTTACTGCTCATGCTGTGGGGAATCCATTCCAAAATTTTAAGCATCCTTCCCAAAGCATTTCCAAGCATCTTTTCAGCATCATGCTGTGCTTCTTCAATACAGCCATGTATGAGTGTGCTTGTCTAAAAACAAAACAAAACAAAAAACCAAAAAAAACCAAACAAAAAACCCAAAAAGAAAAAGTAGTTATAAGAACTGAAGAAAATACTGCTGTAGGAAAGATGGCCCTTTGGCCCTTTGGAAAGCTTGAAATCTAGTATCATCCCAAAATATGTGTATATATGCCGTGTAAGTATTCCATGTTTTCTCTATACCTCAAGTCTTATCAAACAGCATCAGCAGCCTGAGAACATTTTTTTCCCCTTTGCATCTCTTGCTACTTTGGATTATTAGAAGCAAACCATGCCCTGATAGGAGGTCTGCATTTCTTTTTAAGTACTTTTCCAAAATGAAGTTTTCAGATTTCAACTTCTCTGGACTTTGATATCAGGCCATAATTTTGTTCCTCCTTGTAAGATGCACGAAATTTCCTGGTACTTGGATAAAAGTATTTAATATTACAATATTTTTCACACTACTACTACTTCTTTGTAATCTCCTCAGCTTTACTACCCCAAAATGGTGCTCCAACATAGATAAATGAAGTTTAGATACAATAGATTTAGAGCTGGAGTTTTTCACTGCAGTGGATTCAGATCTACAGAGATGTTGTTCCAGATGTTCGCTGCTTTCAGTCTCCTTTGGTTAAATATGTACATAAGAGATCCACCTGCTGGAAGATGATTTAGGTGCAGAAGGTAGCCTCCCTGCTTGGAAACAAATTCACCTCGGGTATGGTGTTCTGTTGTCCTGGTTTTGTGTGGTCTGAATGGAATCCCTCCATGCTAACAGCTACTGTCTGGAGAGGCATTGTCACTTCCTTTTCATATGGCTTCACACAAGAGGAAACTGGCTGAACTAGAGGAAAGAATCTAGTTTCTTTCTACAAGGGAGAGAGAACCTTCAGAGGAGATGGGTTCTGGGACTCAGCCCCGCAGATTGCACTGCTGTCAGGGGCTGAATGCACATCACATTTTTCACTGCATCAGTAGTTTTCTATCCCTGCAATTACTGAAGCCCTAGCCAAAGGGAAATCCAACCACTTAGTTTAAAGCAGACAATTTATCTGTAATTGTAGATAAGAATATTGAAGACTGAAGAATATTGTTTGTTTGTGAGGAAGTAGACTCAAAATACCCATGTTTGAATAGTATAGTACCGTTACCTTGAATTGCAGATGAATAAATAGAAAAACAAGAAGAAGGGAAAAAGGCACAGACTATCACCTTCTATTGGGGCTGTGTAGAACAAGAATGTTGGCCTTCCCTTCAGCTCCACTGTCTACAGACTTCAACATTTTCCATTAATTTTCCCAAGATATCCACAGCTTTGGTTCCACCCCTCACTTTTCCTCCTCCCTCCTCCAGAAGTTCAGGTCCATGTTGCTCAGAGAGTCCTTCCCTAAGGAGCACCATAGGCTGGAAATTTGTGCTTCTCCTTCTGGATCCTGAACAGATTTTAAAATTAGAGCTCTGAATTCTCTGTTGGTAAACATAGGAGGAAACAAAGCTGAGCTGCCTCTACCTAAAAGCAGAAGTTTACTGGCTGAATACCATTTATCAATGCAGACTATTACCAAATGTTAAGGATAGATGTTATACAAGGAAAAAATAAGCCCTGGGTAGGGCTTTGGCAGAACCTTTGTGTCTTATAGGAATAATGGTAACATAGGAGCAATACAGGTCATTTTTGGAAATATAATTGCTCTTGAAAGGCCACGTAAAAGAAAATCCATGTAGATTTTTCTTATTTGTAGACTATACAAATGAAGACAACATTCAATTAATAGTAAATCTTTTCACGTATATATAAAAGGATGGCAAAACTCCAAAACACAAAAGCTAGCTATGCAAAATAGTAGTACCTTGGTAATAGTGCTACGACAGGAGTGGATGATGGGGAGAAACAGTTCTGAGCTTCCAACCTTTCCCACTCTAGCCCTCATTAGTTTCCCACACAGCCATATTGTTACAGTGTGGTAGTTGGATGATGGCGCTTGTAAGGGAAGCATTCATTTATTTACTCATTCACAGCAAGACAAGATCATGCTCATGTGCTCAGGATATTGTTATTTGACATGACAAAGTACATTTTCAGGCTTTTCCCTGGGAAAAGCTGGCTGGAGCCCAGTTATGCAGGTGCAAAGGTGTCCTGAGAAACAGCACATGCAATGGGACTTGTTAGCACAATGCCCAAGGTCAAAACCAGTTCAGTTGCACTCACCACAGACAAAGTGAGATTCATCATGTGGTCTAGGAACTTGTGACTCAGTGATAATAGGAAACTGATTCACTTTAATGAGGTGGATGTAAATATCAACTCCTTTGCACCACTGTGTATCTTACCACGAAAAGATTCCAACAGAGTTGAGTGGAACAATTCCTTTGACAAGCTGCAGGTGTTGGGCCTGGCTTGTATTTTCTGACTGCTTGGGGTTGCTTTACCCTAGTTGTCTACAGGAGATCCTACAATATAAATGATTTAATTTTTCAGTGGGAAAAAACCCCATCCCAACATGGGGCTGAAATGTCTTCTATCATCCAATGAAAGGAAGGGATAAAACATACAGTACACAGAGCCACTTTATATGATTATAGGAACTTGAATTCTGAAAGAAAGGAGGCTCAGAAGAGATTTCTTTTCCTTCTCAGATAGAGCTTTTGTGAAACATTGTCCTAAACAAATAAAAGGTTTTTTGCTCAAATGATCTACCTTGCTGTTTTCCTTTCCTTTGAAGAATCCTGTGGTACAATAGGCAACCCATCAGGAATAATTAGATTATACGGCAGCATCCATGGAAAAAGTGCAGCTTTTGAAAAGAACTCCTACAGAAGATCTTAGAAATCACATCTATTATGGATATCTTTTACTATTTCAAAGACATCAGAGTTCCAAATTATGGGAACTAACAGTGGGGCAAAATCTGACTGCTCCATGCTTTGTCCCTTTGTCAATAATTGTTACTACAAGAAACAGTCAAGTAGTCATTGTGCCAGAACTGTTGGATGTAAGGAAGAAATTGACCATGTTTCATTCCAAGTTTTGGGAATCAGTAATGAAATCTGCATACCATGTGTAGCAAAATCACACCTTTCACATTCTTCAGTATTTTCTAAAAGGACATTTATGGACACGTCAAAAAATAAGAAGGAAGAGGTATCTGACAAGGGTATCTGCATTTTGGGGCCTCATTTATAAAAGCACAAGTAACTGCAGACCGTGGCCTTATTTGGGCCATTTTCAGGACCAAGTGTACCTAATTTGCTTCAATGTGTTAATGATTTCAAAGCTGGAATTGGCCTAAAGGTGATTAAATTGAAAGGAAGAATATAATGGATTTGTACTGTGGAAAACAAAGGAGAAAGATGCTGGTTCTGGTTTTCAATAATAGACTTCAACACTTTAAAGGAAGCAAAGACATTCAACCTGATGTTCCCACATATCGTGCTACAGATGATCAGTATTTCCACATCTTTCTGCATTGTTATAAGTCTCATTGTCTCTCTGGATTCCCTGCCATTCCTGGTTTCGTTGTGGGGGGTGTGTGTGTGTCAGGAAAAGAGCTTATGTAATGAATCGGTTTCTATACAACAAATATAAAAAGCAGCAATAAAAACACCCACACCAGTGATTGTGTCCTGTTGACTCATTACAGTTTGAACTTTCAAAAGTACCTAGGTACCTTAGAAACAATGCTTTTCTGAACCACCTTGAGATGTGTGCTCCAACATCACTGCCACACAGCCTTGTGTTTCCCTGCAGAACAGGTCCAGGAGCAGCAGAACAAGAGTCCCTCAAATGCCCTCACAATCAATTCCTGTACCTTAACTGGCCAATTAGAATTTCAAAGGTGAGACAATTAAAAAAGTCATCTAGTAGTCAAACTAATTTTCTCTATACATTGGGATAAGTCATATGTTACGTTTATTGGGAAAGGGAAGGCTTCTGGAGGCTTCTGTGGGATTTCAATGGCAAGTGAACTAAACCCAAAGTCATTCAGGACTTCATAGAACATATTACTGTCAGAAGGTAATAGCATAGAATTCTTAATCAAAGCTGAAGTTGAACTGAAAACCAAACATACAGCAGAGTAATGTGGTCAGATGAAAAAATAAAGGATAAATATTTGCTAGCAAAGCTCCTACCCATATAATTATTATATGCATGAACCTATAAGAAAAAAAATATCAGTTCATATGTTGGTTCCTTGCCCTACTTATTGTGAAAACTGGAAGGCAGAAATGACTCTCCATTTAAACTGAAGACCATTATTATTGTCATCTTCATCATATCATAATCATTATCATTTTCACAGCATCTATCCTCACTACAGTGCAGATGTGCCATGTAAGGTGATGAATCACAAACCCAACACTATACTCCATATGCTTTTCTAGCAACAGTGGTTTTGGTCAGGAATGGGATTTTCTCCTAATTCACATGGTTATTTGGTGTGTGCATTTACATTCCATTTCATAAAAAAAATAGTTGCTTGAACCAGCAGTGAAGAATATGGAGGTTGCATCCTTGCAAGGCACAGGATCTGTAGTAGCAGCATTAGCAGACTGTGAGGGCTCACTTCTATTTCCAATAAACTCCAGGCCTGAGTCATGGAAGGGGTATCCATCCACAGTTCCCACTGAATTCATCTGGAGTGTTAGGGACTGGACAGCTCTGAAAAATTAAATCCATAACTACTATCAGAATTCCAAGGTCAGTGATTGCTTTTGAAAGATTACTGAGTAAAGTGCAGGCTGTGCAGAAAGCCCAGTGTTATTGCCTTAGATATTATCCTCCCAAAGAGACTCTACCCAGTGAGTTAAGAAGAAATCTGTTTACAAATTCCACCAATCATGAGAATGGAGCATTATGGAAACCATGACAACTTAAAAACAACAACAACAAAACCAAAGCAGAACAAATAGATCAAAACCTTAGTAGCCAGGTAAAATGCACGGCTGTGTTAAGGCAACACAGATTTATTTCGTTAAAAAACGCAGCTCATTGCAGTACATGCAGTTTCCACTGAGGTGTGCTAGCTCTCCAAAGATCACCACCCACACCCTTCTCTTGGGCAACTAAAAGTGCTGTTATATCCCCCACCATGTCCACTACTGTGTCTCGGATTGCTAACCCTTTCACGCCACCATTTTATACACAGCATGTTTTCAGGCAAGAGCAGCAAAATGCCAGGGAGAAACTATGCTAAAACAAAGGATGATTTCTCTATTTTTAAACAAGACAGTGCAATTAGTTCCTGTCTGAAACTAGCTGTCTTTGTGAGGGACTGACATGGATATTAGCTTTGAATTCATCAAAATGATTGTGTGTGTTATTCTGGGAGAATGCTGGGCAGTCTTAACAGTGCGCAAGAGGAGTTTTTCATGCTGTTTTGACATTTGTCTGCTTCCAGGAGCCATTGTGTGATGTTGTACCATCATTATTGCTACCACCATAAATGTAAGCTCCTTCTGCTTTCACATCAGACTGATTTCTCCGTTATTCAGACCTATTTAAACACCAAGCACACCTATTGATGTCTGAAAAAAACAGATAACACAGTAGGGCATTTTTAAATAAGCCACATAATCAGGAAAGTAGCAGAGATCCAAAGGTTTAACAAAGGTGAGTCTGGGGAAGAGGGAAGGGGATTTCACTTTGTCAGCTTCACGTTATTTGCAGATGCTCAAAACCAGATTACCTCTGATTTTAAGAACAGCTCATTCTAGTTGAAGAGAATAATGACACAATAATTTTCAGCCTACAGGTAATCACTTTAAATGGCCATGAGGTGAATGCTGTGGTGGCTTTCCTTCTCAGCACAAAGCTTATGAGTTCCTAGTGTTGCTATTACGGAATATACGTTTACCAGTCCATCATCAACGAGATATGTGTTTCCCTGAGAGACTGTCAGATCTTTACAAGCAGCTTCAATATGAAATATAAAAAAGGGGAGAGAAAGGGTTTGTTAATGTAGCTGGAAGTAATTGAACCTTATAGTAATGCAACTATTAATATGAAGGTTGTCTCAAAGAACAGCTCAAAGCATTACGTAGGCATGCAGAAAAGATTCACCTCACCTAGTGTCATACTTACAGTGTAGACAGCTGAAGTCCCCTGTGTACTGAATGGAAAGAAACCAGCACACTCCCACTAACCCTCCATGGGTATTTGCCTAGAATGAGAGGAAGCCTCTTGCTCTTTCTTGGCTATCAAAGGAAGCCTAGAGGACCTGCTCACATGTAGGCATCCTGCATTTTATGAAACAAGTGCCTTCAGACTATGCTTCCCTAAACACAGAAAAATCAAATGCAAATGATGACAGCTGGACCATTCCCATCCATTAAGTCAAGAAGAAGCTGCAAAACAGGCTTAGCTGGCCTCAAGAGACCCTCAAGAAGCCTAGAAAGGTTCTGCAAATTTATGCTTTTCCCTTCCTCTACTGTATTGCCACACAAGTGCTCAGCTTAGGAAAAAGGCAGCATGGTCCAAGTACCCTTTCAATTAATCAGCCATTGCCCATGGTGGTGGGATGCTGCATTCTGGAGCTTGTGTTGAGAAGCTTCTCAGATCGTATCAACCCTGGCAGTCTAAAAATCTCTAAGCAGCACAGCTGTCTGGGGACAACTGAAAAAAACCCCTTCCTCACTTAATGGCAAATCAACAACCCCCTAGGATATAGTCTCAGACACAGTCAGGATGTTACTCTAGCGGGAAATGGCCCTCGAATTAATTGTGCCAGTTTAGGGAACTACAGTCAGAGGACTGCTCAGGTATGACGGAGCTAGTGCATGTCAGGAGCACAAGGGAAAGACGCCAACTGGAAGGCAGGAGATCCAAAAAGATCACTTTCATATGACAATTTTGATTTGTAGGTTGAGATGCCAAAACAAGCAGATTCAGACACTTGAGCATTTGCATTGCATTTTGATGACTCTACAACAGAGCTTGTCAATAATACTTTTTTTAGCTGAGGTCTGCTGGTGCTTTAACTGAGATCTGTTCAGCAAGAACCTCCAGCTTTCCAGCCTCAAAGCTGGAAAATGAAGTGGCACACTCTAGGTGCTCTTCAAGGGGCTTTGGAAATGACAGATCTCCTATTGCAGCCTAAGAGACACAAGAGGACTTGGATCTTGGATCTGTCTTTTAAACATCCCCGTCTTCAAATAAAACCCAATAAAAACTGTGAAGGGTGCATTTGGGGGATGGAAAGTGAGTCAAACAGGGGCATCTCAAACCAAAGGATGAGCAAAAGAGTGAGGTTTTGCCAAAGGGTTACACAGTTATTAGATGAAATTATAATGTTACAGTAAATATGAGAAAAGCCTAAAGAGGAGAAATTATGGGCTCTTGAAGTAATTTTAGAAGGAAAATAGTCACTGCTGGGTTCATAATTTGCATAGATTTTTTATGCAGCAATATATTCAGTGTTTCAGCACAACAGTGGTCTTGCAGGACATCCTGCACAACATTTGACAGCTGTAGCTCCAAAAAGCCAGGAGGTTGGGCCACTCTCTTTCAATGCAGGAGCACAATGGTTTGTTCAAGGGGTTTTTGCTACCAAAAAGGCAAAGCTACTGAGGATGGAAACCATCAGGTTTCCCAGCTCCACCCAGACAAGTGAAGAAATGCCCATCTTGCGAATGCACTGGGTGTGTGAGCACACATTTCCCTGTGCCTTTAGACCAGTCTCTGCAAATCCAGTACTAGCAGGCTTTTGGCCTACCAGCAAGGCTAGGCTTTAGGCACAGTGAAGTGGAGCAATTTCTAGGATAACAGGCTCCAGGACTGGCAGAATGACCAGCCTTTATTGCCACAGACGTGCTGCTAGGCCAAAGTAGCAGCAGCCATGATGTGGGATGACAGTAGTTCCTCCTATGAGCAGTAGTGACTTCACAAACCCTCTCATCTCAAAAAGTGTTAAATGGGCAGAAAATCTGGCTCTCCAGGGCTCTCCTCAGCATGCTGCTGCTTCACTCCCTTTTCCTTCATTCCTTTTCCTTCAGTAAAGCAACCCTACCCCAGCCTGCCCCGAGCTCCTCATAGCTGGGGCAGCAAACCCTCTATCAGCATTTATTATACTCTGAGGAAGTCATGTTCATCCTTTGCAAAAGCAGCCAAAGAATCTTACTGAACTTTTTGGGAGAAATGAAGTAGGTGGAGGCAGGGTGGAAACAGAAATATTTTTTAAAAGGTGTAAAAACTGCTGATATTATGAGAGGGGGAATTTGAATTATGGCCATTCACCATTTACCCAGTATCTAAAATTCAGACACTTTGAATAACCAAATATTTGACCCAATTTTCTGTCCAGAGATTGGCACTAAAAGCATTCTCAATTATCAAACAACTATAAGCACCAAAATACCACTTCTGCTCTTGTAAAAGAAGCTCCGGTAAGTCTACTTATACGTGCTTGGAGTCTTTCAGAACAGCCAGTAGAGTCAAAAATTAAATGAAATCTAAAATATGGCTTTTTTATTGTTTGTTTCTTTATGCCATGTAATAAATGCCTAAAATACTTTTTAAAGACAGTGTTCAAGAGTGCCTGGAACCAAAACTTTGGCTTAATCTCTTTATAGAGACAGCAGGAAACCACAAACTTTAAATCCACACTGAACTTTCCCAAAGATGGAGCATTCAGACTGATGATTTTGATACAGATCCATGTGTAACCATAAGGTCAATGTTAGATTTTGGTGTGTGTGGTTTTTTTATTATATTTTTGTGAGTGATAGATAACGCAAATAACATTTGCCATATACTGAATGCATTTTATTGCATCTCAGTCGCTGTTGACTGTCATCAGATGTCCCTTTTTTTTTGTTTGATGTTAAGAAAATTGTGCTCTTCCATCCACTTCTGCGTGTGAGTGCATAAGAAAAAAAACCCTAAACGTAATTTCCTGTTTTCAGAGGAGTTATAGACATGGGGTTACTTTTACCAATGAACTACAAATTCCTTTTCACCTTCCACTTTCTCTCCCTGGTCTTTAAACTCCTCTCACCTCCAAGAACAAAGAAAATTAACTGGAGAATTGATTTCTTGAGATACAGGTATATGTTCTTCATGTTAACATGTAAATCTAGTTTCCTGTTGCCAGGCCAGGTTCCAATCAGAGAAGATTCTTTGCATCACCCAAATTTTTATTGTTTTGCATTATTCAAGTTCTTATTTTGCAGACCAATGTGCATTCCTACAGTTATGCTCAGTAGCATATGAAAAGCCAAGGAAATTTGAGATCATTCCTTCATATCACTAATAATCTCAGCAGGATAAGTAGTCACAGACTAGGTTTTCCTGGGCCGAGTGTCTTTATTTTAAGAGAATTTGCTACAGTATCAAAACTTTTATGTGAGGATAATTGGAAATGTCATTGTTATGAGACAACCAAGTAAAAACAGATACATAAATAGAAAAAAGAACATTCTTAATATCGAGCAGTGATGAGCTCATGCCTAGAACAAGAAAGGAGTCCTGTCTATCCCTAATGCTAAAGTCACTGTAGATTTTCTTAGCTTTTACATGAGCAAGGGTCTGAGTGGAGAGAAGTTATAAATCAGAAGAATGGCTTAGGTGAATGCAACTGCTTATCTGAGGCTATGGAGAAAATCAGAGCGTTAAAATATGACTCTGATTCAAGCCTGTTTTGTGTTCCACTCTGTGCTGAATGACAAAGAGATTTTGGGATGGGAAACTGAAATGCATGTATTGAATATATGCATCCTTTAATTATAGAAAACCTCATCTTAAATCTGAGTGTTAATGGTATTTTTAAGGGATTTGACTATTTATATAGATGTCTGATCCTGCATGATGCTGAATTCCATTACAACACCTTGTTTTTTGTAGGAGTGCAGGGAAAGACATCACCTTTATGGAATTGAAGCCTGAGGGCATATGGAGCCTATTTTTAAATCTTTTAGTCTGTAGAAATTTGTCAGTAACATCCAGTCTGAACAACATGAGAGAAACTGAAGCCTGGCTGACCTACATTGGAAGAACCAGTTCCAAAAGGTTGCTCACTGGACAGAGAAAGATGCAAAAGCTGAACCATTCCCAGAGAAAAAAGAATGATAAGTGCATGATAAAGATGCCTGAACACATTATCCATTTTAAAAGGATGCAAAACCAAAGGAAAGACATTTAATATCAAAAGGGGACAAAGAAGATTCAACAGAGCCTCAGTAAAACAGGATACAGTTGGGTAAGGAGGAGCAGCAAGCAAGACCACAGAGGCTTTTGGTTTCCTGAAGAGAATCTCATGGGTCATTCACCTTTTCACAGATTGGAGCTAGGTAATAGTAGTGCTGTCTCCAAAGAGGAGGGGAATGAAGGGTAATTAAAAGTGAGTTCTATTAGAACCATCTCAGACAATTAGGGATCTCTTTCTAAAAGGAAGTTTCTTTTCAAGAAAAACCTCTTTCTTTGTGCTAAATGGGAACAGCAGTGTTATTCAGAGTGCTAAATTTCCTCCTAGGAATATTTCAAGTGAATAACAGTAATACACATCCTGTAAGACATCAATTGCACATATGGATGTATTTGAGGAAGCCTTGACTTTATATTTTTGACACAAGCAAAATAAAGATGAGGACAAGTACTATAGTTTCTTTTAAAACTATAATGTATCATGACCTGTATACGTAAAAAAGGGACAGCTGCAGGATTCCACAAAAATACCTGTTTCTTTGACCCCTAAAAAGTCAAATCCACATGCCTCATCCAGAATCTGATTCAGATCTCTTATAAATGAACATCCTCATACATGTAAGTCATATGACTATTTCTTTATTATACCCCAGTGTTAAATTTAATAGCTTTGGAAGACATTTGAGAGCATGGTTTTCATTATTACCCTTTCTCTCTTTTACTGTCCCTCTTCCAGTTTGAAAAACCAAAACATTACTTGAGATTTTTGGTTGTTTATACATAACATGTAAACCACTGCACAACTGAAGACAGTGCCTCCTCAGGCTTGCCATTTAGGCCTTCTGGTCTGTATTTGTGTCCAGTTGATGTTTGTGAGAAGTTCTTACAGACACAGGATGAGTCAATGAGCAGGGAAACTTTTTGTTTCATTTTGCGGTCAGTTTTCCAGAGAGTTAAAATGTGCAGAAATGTGAAGCCATAGCAATTTAAGAGCAGAGTGTGGAAGAGGACTCCTTAGGGCCCAAAGTCGGTCAGCCAAAGGGGCCCAGAGAAATGAAAAACAAACAGAAAACCCCAAACCAAACCCAAAAGATACTAGAATGATAGAATCATAATGTTGGGTGGAAGGGACCTCCAGAGGTCGCTTAGTCCTGACCCCTGTTCCAAGCAGGATTTTTGCCAGCACTAGATCAGGTCAACCATGGCTTTGTCTGGCTCTGAGGATGGAGACTTCACAGGGTCCCAGTGTAATCTGCTCCATGGCAGCACCACCCTTTCAGTGAGGAGGATTTTCCTAATGCCCATTTTGAACCTTCCAAGCTAGATTTTTTTTTTTTTTTGCTTTTTGTTCCATATTCTGCCATTAACAAAAAGAGTTTGACTGTTTCATTTTTGTGACTGCCTTTAAAGAAGCCAGTGACTGTCATTAACCACTACTAAGCCTTCTTTTTGCCATGCTGAAGAAGTGTGGTTCTGTCATCTTCCACTTGTAAGTCAGGCGTTCTTGTCATAGCAAAGCTACCTCACAAACCCTGGATCATTATCTCCACTGGCAGGTGAAGGAGATGCACAGCCAAGTAAGAGTTTTCCAGCAATACTGACCTTTTGAAATGTTTGGAAACCAAAATAAGTTGCAAGGATCTGAGCAGAACAATCAAGGTCTAACTTCAGACAACCCTGAAGACTAACAACATATATTGAGATCAGACAGTGAGATACTAAAGCTCCATTAGACCAGGAAAGGAAAATCACATATATGTTTGGACAATGTACTGATTATGAGATTCCCATGTGCAATACATAAAGAAATGCATGTCTTCCTTTTTTCTTGCAATACTGACATGCTTTCCCATGTCAAATGCTATGCAAAATATTTGCCTGCAATTTTTCACCACTATCAAAAGATTCTTACGATTTTTTTTCAGATTATTCTACTTTGCACACTTGTTTCGGTTATTGATAAGCACTGTTTCTGAGCACAAGTAGGAAATGTTCAGACTCATGTCTAAGCTATTTAAGTTGGAATGGACCTGCAATGGTCATTTAGTCCAACTTCATGACTGATTCAGGGTTTATCAAAAGTTCAAGCATCTTATCAAGGGCATTGTCCAAATGCCTCTTAAACACCAACAGACTTGGGGCATCAGCCTCTCTAGGAACCCGTTCCAGGGTTTGACCAACCTCTCAGTAAACAAAAGTTTCCTAATGTCCAGTCTAAAACTCCTCAGGTGCATCTTTGCACTATTCCTACATGTCCTATCCGTGGATCCTTGGGAGGAGAGCCGAGCACTTCCCTTTCCACTTCCCTTTTTTCCAAACTAGACGAGCCCAAAGTCCTTAGCTGCTCTTCATGGGACATTCCTTACAGCCCTTGCACCAGCTTTGTTGTCGTCCTCTGGATGCATTTGCAGAATCATGACATCCCGGATTGGAAAGCACCTCAAGGATCTTCTGGTCCAACCTTTCTTGGCAAAAGCCGAGACGGTGCAGTCCCCTATCCAGTGAAATGCTAAAATTCTCTTACGCTGGGGAATCCATCCTGGGAAGATTATTTCAAAGGCTGATTGTTCTCATTGTGAAAAAATGTCCTCTTTTGTCCAATCAGAATCTCTTCAGGAGTGACTTGTACCATTACCCCTCATGGTTTCTATGTGACTCCTTGTAAAATGGGAGTCTCCCTCTTCTTTGTAACCACCTTTTAAATACAGCAATATGATGATAAGATCTCCCCTAAGCCTTCTTTTCTCAAGGCTGAACAAATCCAGTTCTCTCAGCCTTTCCTCATCTGGCAGGAAAGGACTTTAACATTCGGGTTGAATTGTGGGGCCCAAAACGGAACACAGCACTTCAGGTGAGGTTGCACCAACATTGAACACAGTGGGATAATCCCCTTTTTTGACCAGCCGGTTTGATGCCCCCCGGAATGGGGTTTACCCAGGCCTGCTCTGCTGACTCAGACTGAGCTTGCTGCTGACCAGCATCATCAGATCCCTTTCTGCAGGGCTGCCCTCCAGCCATTCCTCTCCCAGTTTACAATGTGTCTGTCATTACTGGATCCTAGATGTGGAATCCAGTATTTGGACTTGTTAAATTTCATCCCATTGATCACAGCCCAATGATCCAATCTGTCAAGATCCCTCTGCAATCCATCTTGTCCCTCAGGAGAGCAAACAGCACCTCCCAGCTCGGTATCAACAGCAAACCTGCTAATGGTGCATTCAACTCCTGCACCAAGATCATTGATAAAGACATTGAGAAGAACGGGTCTTAAAATTGAACCCTGAGGAGCAGCACTGGACCAGTCCCCAGCCAGGTGTATCCCGATTCACTGCCACCCTGTTCACAGCTCTGCTGTTCAGACAGCTCCTCACCCAGCCCCCTCAAGCTGGACAACTTGTCCAAAAGGGTGCTATGAGGGAGAGTATCAAAACCCTAAATGAAATCCAGAAAAACTCCATTGACTGCCTTCCCTTCATCTGCTAGGCAAGTGACCTTATCACAGAAGGGTAACAAATTAGTTAAAATAGGCCTTTCCCTTTGAGAACCCATTTTGACTGTGCCCAATGATTGCATTATTCTTTAAATGCTTTGCATTTAAAGAATATATATTCCTATTTGGCTGCTACTACTACTACTGCTGCTACTACTACTACTATTATTATTATTATTATCTGTAAGAGACACAACCCTATGTCATGTAGCAGATTTCTCATTGTTTTAGATACCGTACAAAGAGAGAATAAAAGGCTGGCTGTGTTTGGGAACTGGTTTCTTGTGTCACGTGGTGTTGTTTCAGCTCCCCAGTAGGAAAACTGACATATGACAGAAACCAAATAAATTTCCTGGAGAGCTACAAAACTTGAAAGAATAAGCATTTTCTTAGATATTTGCTTTCGGTGACAAAAATATGATCATTGTGAATATTCTTGGAAAATGAACAAAAAGGGCCATGAATTTTAAATACATTTAAGGAAATGCACATGAATGCTTTTTTTTCCTTTCTGTCCATCTGACTTTATTCACGTCTGCAGTTTATTATATTGCTTGTGCAGAGCTACATTCACCATGGGTATAATTCCATTGAATTCGGTGGAGGTACATTGGGCATGAAAGCAGTCCACCCACTGATTTTACATTTTGAAAGCAAATCTGTTCAATTGTAACAGGCACCACATTATGTCTTTGCTAAATTCAGTGTCATTCTTCCACCCGAGGGCTGTCCCTTCTTTTTATGCACCTTGCTCCTTTCTTCACTTTTTATTACCACACTGCTCCCTCAACATGATTGCATCTGCATTTTATTAGGATTACTGCTACTGTTTAAGAAACACCATATCTCGGTGCATCCTGCTGTGTTTTAATATTTCCTGGTTTATTCCACTTGTATTTCCTTTAATAGATAAGTATATATTTTCACATGCAACAAAATCAAACTGCTTTAGGGAATAAATTGATAAATTGGCATCTAGAACACTACCAAGCATCCTAACTCCGTGCCAGGCTCAGAGGAAATATCAGGGCTGCCAGTTACATTGGCTGAAGAGTCTGGCTGAAGACTACAGCCAGCCAGGAAGAGATTGTCTGTCTGCTGGAAATGATTACTGTCATTATTTAGACTTGAAGTGGTGCTTGCTGCTTCTGCTTCAAACACAGGCAAGGTACAAGAAACCCTGCCCCAAAAATCATACAATACAGCTTGAAGCAGGCAAGCCATCAGAGAGACAGTGATTTCTAAGGGGAGCAAGGGGAGGGTGGAGGAGGGAAATAAATGCTTTAAGTAAGGAAAAAACCTGCCCAAGTTCCTTTTTCAAAATACATGTGCATGTACATGTATGTCTATGTATAAATATGCACAGACTTATATTTTAAAGACTCAGCCTCTCTGTCATATTGAAAAGCACCCTGATCACACAGTGGTCCCCCCCCAGTTGTACTTGGTGACCATGGAGAGGCCCCCGGGCAGCTGAGGAAACCTGGAGGGAGGTGCCATGCAGTGACAATTGCAGGCTCAGGGCTACCTGAGAGTACCTACAAGAGCCTTACTAAAAAGGCAGCATTATCAAACATGAGTACGGATGCTGCCCATGGGCTGAGACTAAGCTACATCAGGGAGGGACTGCTATTGCTGCCAGTCAAGTGCTATTGCCAATTTAACGTGAAAATATTGTTAAGTAAATATATGAGCACCGCCCACACGCATCCCGTGCCTTCCTGTCCCAAAACCTGAAGCTTTGGAGGCAGAAAGAGAAGCCCCAGGGACATCCTGGAGGACAGCTGCTAAGATGCTGGAATCAACTTTGTCATGAGGGTCCTGTAGGATCCATGGGTTTGCTCAGACTGTGTCCAAAGCCATGCTTGCAGATTTGCAGTGTCAAAGGCTAGAAGATCTGTCCTTTAGGGCGTTTTCTGAGCCATCTCCACTAGACAGTAGGCTGCCATTACACCTTTCCTCCACCTTTTTTCTCTTTTTGTCCTGAAATCCTGCACAATATAAATCCGGAGCTGCAAATTTCTCTCTGGAACATCTTCCTTTATTTTAGCTGGTAGTTCCGATATTGTGTAAGTTGGAGTGAAAAAAAAAAAAATCAAACTATCAAGGCAAAATAACAAAGCTAACTCTAAACAATGATAATAACAACAAAGAACAGCCAACCAAACCAACACCCCCAACTCTCCTTTCTGCCCCTGTCTACCCAAGCTGTAACATGTTTTAGTCTGAAGAGAAGGAGGTTTGGTCAATGAAAAGAAGGTGTGATACAAACTTGACAGATTCTCTGAAAAAAAAAACAACAACATTTACTTGATTGGTTGCATCTTCTAATTCTTCATGCATTTCAGACATTAAAAAATCCCCAACATACTCAGCCTACCAACCTCCTGGACAGAGAGGATCCAAAGGGTAACAGAAAAGCAAAGAAATAAGGATGTGCAAACAGAACAGGAGAGGAGTTGGATGACTGCCTTGTAATGAAAACTGATATCACTGTAAGCCAATGTAATAATTCATCTCAGCTGATAGATCAGCTAACTGCTAATATATTGTGAATACAATAGACAGTCTGGGCTCTGTAAGATTAATGTTTTTCTGCATGCAAGCTGCAACTAAAAGGGCTATTTTCCCCTTTCATTAACCTAGAATAAATAATGGTTATAATATTGCATATCTCTTGCCTTATCTCTGACAGTTTCTTCGTGCTGAAATAGGAGGTTGTTGCAGTATGCAACACAGCTTCTTGGTGTGTTCTGTGTGTGAGACATAAAGGGAGTCATTCATGCTGGAAAATATCTGGCAGAATTTCAAAGTTGCTTCCCTTTTTAATCAGTCTTGAATGCAGTTACAATGTGTTCCTGGAATTATAAGTACAGTTAGATATGTGTTTCTGTTTGCTGTTAGTGAGTTATTTCTTTTCTTTGTTGCACAGTTTCCAGGTGTTCACTGTGAGCAAGCCTATGGTGAGATTCAAATGGGAAGTAGGGTAAATTCTAATTTCTGGGTTTTGGAGTGCCTCTATAAATCTGTAGGATGAGTAATCTGTTGTGATATGTGACCTATGAAGCACCATGCAATACATAGAATAGGACCAACTTACCTCTTGGTAGTCCTGACATGACAGGCAGGGTAAGATCAAATACAGTAGTTTCTACTTTCTTAAATCTATTTGACACTTATGTGAGAGTAGAAGGTTGAAAGAGACCTCTTTGGTCGTTCAGTTCTGCTCCCTGCTATAACTGGCAACCGTATCACACGATCCCCTTGGCACCCACCTTCCCCAATGCAAATTTCTTGTCCTCACCTTGCTCTGACTTCTGTGAAAAGCTCAGTGAATTTAACTAAACGTCACCCAGCTCTGAGCACACACCGGCCTTTCACACATTATCAGAGGCTGCAACTTCTGTTGGGGAAATTATTTGGGGTTAGTACCTTCTTCAGGTGTCTGGATCACAAATCCAAAGGGAAGTTGCTGTTAGGCTGAGAGGACTGAGAGCTGCAAGGTGTCCACTCTTGTGAGCTGCACCACACGTGTGAGATGCCCTTTGCTTCTGCACATGGCTTGTGCAGAGACCGTCTTACTGCTCTCCCTGGAGGAAAGCACAATGCCTGTGCAAGTGATTTTGGAGGGCAATGAGAGGAATACTTCTGTGTGGGCCAATCCAGAAAAGTGCAGAGGAGCTTCTGTGATATTCCCCTTTGTGTCCCTGCAAAGACCTGCAAACTTGATTCAGATCTGACACTGGTGGGGTAATGAAAGAAATTGTCCCCAGGTTTTTGCTTTCTTTTGAAAGGCTGACACTGAGGCAATTCCTAGGACGGACTTTAGCTCCTCCTTCCCATGTGGGGGAATGGCTTCAAACTGACAGTAGGTTTAGATGAGATATTAGGAAGAAATTATTTCCTGTGAGGGTGGTGAGGCACTGGCACAGGTTGCCACGGAAGTTGTGGATGCCCCATCCCTGGAAGTGTCCAGGGGCAGGTTAGATGGGGCTCTGAACAACCTGGTCTAGTGGAAGGTGTCCCTGACCATGGCAGGGGGTTGGAATTGGATGACCTTTAATGTCCCTTCCAACTCAAACCATTCCATGCAGATTTGCAACCTTCTGTAAAACTTTTAGGCTGAAAAAAACCTGAAGGATATAATTATTGCATTCTTTTAATACATTCATCTCTTTTTTTTTTTTCTTTTTTTTTAAAGTCCTTTCTTTACAGCATAAATTCCAGGTCAAATTATCTAGAATAGAACCTAAATATAATTGGTTAAAATAACACCTTATCAGCATGAAAATGATAGAAATGATCCACATAAATTGGCAGCACGTAGACAATGATGGATTCCCCTTTTTCTCGAACTGAGATGTAAAAAACACTTTTCCCTTGTTTTTTTTCCCTGTGCCTTTTTTTACTATAAGGAAAATGGATACTTTAGCAGTGGCTGAGCAAAAATATTGCAAAATTTAATAGTGATTTGTTTAAAAACATTCAGACTGCACCTTTATTGTGTTTACTTTAACCAGTTATCTCACATTTTCTGATGACTCTTATAAGTTTTGTCCAAATGCTCTTTCCCCTCTCCTCAAAAACAACCCTATATATTATGCAGAAATCCATAATTTGATGATTTCTGCTGCTATAGAGATTAGAAAAGTTGTCTTTCACAGAAATCAGATATTTTTTCTTAATTTTTGGTTTTTTCATATAGCCATCTTATCTTGCTGGAAATAGACAAGCAGCTGATTGATAAAAAAGAAGAAATATATCCTGTATGCTTATTCTTTTACCTCAGAAAAGGCATACTTTCCACACATGCATTCATGGTGCTCCAATTTTTCTAAAAGGAAAAAGCAATAAATTTGCTAAAACAGCCAAAAGAGCTTTCAGAGAAATGAACGTAAGTAGACCTTTGATGGATAGAGGTCAACAGAAATGAGATCAGAGAGCAAATCTGATGACACACATTTTCTGTGATTCAGATAGAATGTATTTATCTCAGTATAGAAATAAAAAATGCCAAGAAAAGGGGATGTTTAAGCCCAACAGAAGGAAAACATAAGGCCACTGTAACCAGGCAGAAGAACAGGTCCTAGGAGACAGGGAGAAATTATTTTATGCTTTGTTTGCAAAACTAAAGCCAATGCAGTTGATACTACGCCACTGAAGAGTTAAATCTGTGTATAAATTATTGCAACAACTTATTGGAATGAAGGAGAAAAAAAAAAATCCTGGAAGTGGAAATTTAGTATCTTTGGTAGTCTACAGAGAACATCAGACTGGGACAGCAAACTGCAATGACATCATTCACCATCACAGTAGCAGGCAAAAAAATAGTAGATGGCCAATAAAGAGCTTTGATGTCAAGGTTTTTCCATCTGTATCTACAAGTGATTATACTTTTTATTACATGATGGACAAGAAAGCTGTTTACCAGATCTGCAGTTCTGAGCACATTAAAACATCTTTAATTTTAGTTTCAAGCACTAAAATACCTGTTATTCTCCTTTCAGGCTGCCTCAGAAATGTAGTGTTTACTTGCAGCTGTTGAAACCAAAGAAAATGGGTTGTTCTAGTTATTTTCATAACTAGTACCAAAGTGTATTCCCACGCTAACAATTCTGGAGATCATTATGTGTAGCTTGTAATTTATTATGTTCAAACACAAGTGTTTTCTATGAAACAGACACTGTTGATTCATAGTAGGTTTTGCTCGTATTTGAGATATATAGGTGTTTGACTTCTTCATTTGTAGAAAGAAAAGGAGGCTCAGGAGACTTAAAGACTGAAGTTGTTTATCCCTGCTTCAAGGAAGGCTGTGAAATAGTTTGTGTCTCCTCAGTGACTGCAGGACTTCTAAACAAATGCAACTTTCCAGCACTGAATTTGGATTTTGATGTATTCCACTATAAATTTGCAAACCTCATGTACTAAGAAAACCATTCTTTGACATATCTACGTGCAAGTAATATCAATGTATCTCACCTAGTTGGTGCAGCTGGGTGGCCAGAAAAATAATTTTTTCTTCAGATTACATTGGTCTTTTTTCTGGAAAGTAAATGGTCTTTATAGGTCCCCCAAAGACCCATAAATATTTGAAAACACTTTTAAAATGATCATCTGGGGCTTTTGGCAACTATGTTGAGGTATCCATTTCACAAAGTGTATTCTCCCAGCACCTCACAATGGCTGGCTGATCACACATTCCCTGGCTCACTCACACACATAAAACTACTGCTGTACACTTGATGCATTTATAGCACATATACAGAATGGATATTATTTGTTACATATGGGCAAAGGAAGCCATTTCAGTATGAAGAGGTAATGCCCACTCAAACCTTGACACACTTTTGCTATTGCTGGAATCTGAAAAACTTATTTTTCTGCACTTTAATAGAATGAAACTGATTTAAACTATGTGTAGAACAAAATGGATTTCATACGAATAGGTACTATAACAGCCTTATAAAGAGCAGCTTTACTGCATCAGATAAAAAACTATCTTGTTTGGATTTTTTTCAAAATTTGGTGGCTCTATCTCCTGAGGCAAAGTTAATTGTGCATGTATTTGCAGTAAACTTGGGACCATCTAATTTAAAAAGGAATCCCTCAGTCCTGTAATCACTGGATGTGCAAATGTAAATACGAGCAGTTCAGTAATTAAGGGACTTTAAAAAACTTCACTGAAAATTGGACACTATGCAAGCTGTTACAAAGTTAATACATCAGCCAACTGTAACTATTAAAAAAAAAAAAAGGAAAAAAAAGTGATAGAATTTCGTGATTCAAATGAGTGAAAGAGACTGTGTCTCTGTGTATTACCAACCCCCAAAGTGGAGAATCTGCCCAAAAACCTTAGGGTTATACAGCTTTTAACAATCATGCTTTCCGAGTATTTCCTGATTTTGAAACCCTCTCTTTTCCAGTGCGTGCATGATTATGGATTTCATCAGCTCTCAAAACATTACCACGAGTAAATTATTTCAGTCCCAGCTGCAGCAGGGAGGCTCTCCTTCCTGCCATTATAATCTAGTGAGTGCTGCAGCTTCACACACCACAACAAAACTGCCTGCAGAGGCGACCAGGTTTGGAGCCTCCCTGCAAAAATGGACTGTGCTTATCAAGCAATTGCTCTGCTTTCAGTTGTAGGAGTATTTACACCAAAAGGTAAAGACTGACACATTTTGTGATTGCAGTCTTTGTAATAAAAATCTAGGAGGGAAGAGGAAAGGAAGGATGACCTTAGAGTCAAGGAACTGAATTTAGATGTTTGAGATGAGTTGGGTTCAGTTCTTTCCTCTCCCTGAAAGCTCTTAAAGACTATGGCGAAAATTATTTGATCACCTCATTTCCTAATCTATTAAACCAGGATAAAAGACTGCCTTTGCAGTCTTTGCTAAAAGACTCCTCTATTTAGCAGCTAACTGCTTGAGGAGGCGATAACATCTCATTACCGCTACATTTAGCACAGAGATTTCTGAGATCCTAATCTCACTGAGTACCCTTCTGACATAAAAATATTGGGAAATCTTCTTTTGCAAACCACACTGAAGGCCAGGTGTCATCTGTTTGCAGATTTCTGCTCATTACCTTTTACAGACGCGGAGTTGAAGCCTGAACTTTAGCCAAGTCCAACTTGGTGACACCCCCTTCCCCGTGCCGCACCTCGGCTGCCTGCTTGGCTCTCTGAGGAGTTAGTGCCCTCTCAATTTCTGCATGAAGATACAGCACCAGAACACTGAAGCACTCTTCTGTCAGAGACAATTGTTGATTCCTCCTTTCTGACTAATTCTCATGCACACACAAACTTAAGGAACCAGCAAGCAGATCTACAAACCAAACAGCTGTTGCCTTCCCTGGTGCCAGCTTTGACAAACTTCAGCTGCAGCGGCAGATCTTGAAGCCACCCAAGTGTCTGTTCAGTGGTGGCAATCCCTGTGTGTCAGCCAGAGGGCTTGCACCAGCCACAGCCAGCAAGAAGGGAGGCCAAGTTCTCTTTTCTGTCTGTCCGACCTCCAGTGAGGGTACCTCACCGGTACCACACCAGTAGGTGTGATGAGAGCTGGGGTCTTGCAGGCTTTGGCTGGCAAAACAGTTCAAAACCATCTCAGCTGAGAAGCAAGATGCTGCTCTGAGCCATGGGCTGCCCTGTCAGATGTGACACTGGGACACCGTTCACTTCTGAGCCATTCTAAACCCAAGAAATTCTCTCCTGATGTGCCCTCCTTTGTTCATGTGTATCTATGTAATCCCTGTGGTAGCAACAGGACTTGCAAGTGTGAAAGTTTATGCAGAGAGTGCATCAGACTGACAAACTGCTATTGTGTACCAGAGAGAAAGGGAAGGGAAGGGAAGGGAAAGGGAAAGGGAAAGGGAAAGGGAAAGGGAAAGGGAAAGGGAAAGGGAAAGGGAAAGATGCTCTGATATAACACTTCCAAAATGTATCAATATAATTATTAAACAGATTGTTACCCAGGTTGCTGGAAGCTTGCTGAATAGATTTTTCTTGCCACATTTCCTTTATCTAGTCACCTGAAAATAAGAATCACTGTCGAGGAATATGACTGAAAATTTGTCCTGCTCGACCTAAACACCAAAAGTAAATTCTGTCAGCAAAATTATTTTAATCGTAAACTAAACAATGACAAAGTGTTAAACACAATAAGCCAGAAACTTTCTCCTAATATTACAGTAGGTATGGAGGGATGAAACTGCCATACACTTTGAGTACATTTGCTACCTGACTATAATAACTTAGTCTTAATAGATGGAGAAGTTTCAATGGTTTCGGCTGGCACAAGTTACTCACTAAGATGACAAAAGCCTCTTTAGCAGTAATTTCTTCAGTTTTGTAAGCAAGGGCAAGAGAATGCCCTAGGAGAAAATCCTGTCCATAATCCCATAGCAAGTTCTCACAGCTGTTATCATCCTGCTAATTAAAAACTCTAATATATCCTTGGTTTTGTTGATCTGGAGTATTGAGACTTCATTCAATTCCTAAGCATTAGAAAGAGATATGATGGAAAGATTGTTCCTGCTCCTAAAGCTCCCGATCAACTTTTACATGAATACCAATATAGGTTTATATATACCATACATACAGATATATACACACACGTATACATAGACATTGTTAGAACACATTCGATAAACATCGTATTATGTTTTCTTTTGTCTACAGACTTTTTGGGTAAACAATGAGAAATAAGTTCTTTTTCATACAGATCTGCTTTAACTTTATACCTGATCTGGATGCGAAAATTATGTTTTGCTTCAAAAGAGCTATTTAAGATTAGAATGCCACATTTTAGCACTTTCACTTCTTACAGCCACTTCCAAATGTGCTTAACACAGTTCTGACCTCCTATTACAGTCAGTATATGTTTAACCTCAAAAAATAGCAGGTTGCTGGAAAATGTAATTTAGATTACTAGTGTTTTATGGGTGGGAAAATAACCCACTTCATAATTTTTGCATGAATAATAGTAACAATTAGAACAGGCTTGACTGAAAACATCTATAAGAAACACCTACAAAGCTTTACAGATTTGGGGGATTCATCACAGATGCAATGAGACATGCTAATCTGAAAATGTAAATGCATTTGGAAAGGAAGCATACCCTTCTACCAGAAACTTTTTGTTCCCATTAAAATTTTCTCCAGCCATTCATCCTTCATACACACCCAGACAAGATCTGTATTAGTTGGACAGCAAGGGGGAATGGTCACTCTTGAAATTTACAGCAAATAAATTTAAGCAAATCGAAGAGGTTAACAAAAAACTATTGTCACTAAATACCAGGGAACCAGCCCAGTTATAAATGTGCCATGCACATGCACAGGGGCACTGCTTTTCTGAGCAGCACCCTCCATGGGCACAATCGATGGGCAAGATGATGAAAGAGACACTACAAACATTTCTTCACCCAACCCAGGAAAGAAAAGCACAGGAATTCACCTCACATCATCTCTGTTGGTAACACTAATCAATACCCAATATGGATAATCCAGCAGTTGGCAATGTGGTTGCACATTTTTATTACACAGACCACACGTTCCTGGGACCTGAAAATGTCAGGGTCAGCAGTGTGGTAAAAGCAGTGGGTAAAGGGCAGAGCGAGAGGGCTGTGTGCTGCCACCATATCAGGATGCCCTCAGCAGCTCTGCCAGGTCGGCTGCTTGGGGCGGCGTGTGGGCCTGGATGAAGAAAGCCCAGGGTATGGCGCTACGTCCTGACCACAGCAGGAACACACACGAAAGTGGTCGAGAACGCAGCTTCCATTCAGGGGCTTCCCCCAGGCCGGTGGGAGACGCGCCAGCGGAGATAAAGGCGAAAGAGAAGCGATCTGCTGCTTGGATTCCAGAGAGCTCAACCTTCTGAAGGCGCAGAAGCAGCGAGATGAGATACCTGGAACTACAGGCATTATTATACTGGGACATAGGGAGGCGGGGTGAGGGGTACAATCCGATAGAGANAAAGGGAACATGGGAGGGATCAACAGGGAAACAGCCAGTGAGGATGGAACAGAGGAGGGATTACAGATGACCAATGGGGAACTGAGGGCAGGGCTGCAGGGAGGCTGTGGGAACTCGCGATTCGCGATGCTACACGCGACCTCACCAAGAGCACAACGGGGCCTCTGCTAAGCAAGTGCCTTGATGGAGCAGCAACACATGCCACAGTGATACTTTTCATAATTACATCTTCATAACGTATAATCAGGTGCAGAATCTTCCATGATACTCTTGTTATCCAGAGTTGGATTATTATTACTTTTATTTTTCTGGTGTTCACCAGAACATATAAAAATATGACATTTCTAAGCCCACATACCTGACAACCTTGATGTATTCAGAAGGAAAAAAACACTCCCAAAGGATAGTTTTGCTCTGTGGGGAACCCTGAAACAAGAATTTTTTCTCAAGTTCTGAAATAGCAGCCCATCACAAAAATAAGACCACATAAAGTTACTGTTCCATCCAGCTTTTCCTTTCTTGCAGGTTCAGAAAATAACCAGAAAGTGTGGTTTGCAGGGTATTCCAGCGCCATGTGTTCCAGGCTCTTAATTTTTTTTACACTAAATGGTCTATGAATAATGCCAAAAAGTTTACAGGAGGAAAATATTTCCAGGCTGATCTTCTTTCCAGATGGCCCCAATCCCCATCTCCAGACCTTTTCAAAAATCAAAAGGTAAAGTTTGATGTAGGTGGCAGGGTGTCCCCGCTTGCAGTGATCCTTGCTAAGGAAAGTTAAATGCTGTAGTTTGAATTTTAAGACATGCTCAATGATTTCATGTGTAGCTATATCACCCACAGTCATATTTCCTGCTGTCGGGGATAGAAGATTATGAGGAAATAATCTGACAGGCACAGCATTAAACAACTGACCCTGCTTACATTTTGGGGTGCAGAAACAGGGAGTACTCATATGCACTATTCAGGTTCAGGAGAAAATCTGCTCTGAACAGACAAAGCTGATGTGCTGAACTGTGACTAATTTATGGTCTGAAATAGACAAAGGCTAAGAGAACATGAAATAGTAAGTGGATACCAAGTCAAATACAAATTTATTGTGATGGACCGTAAATACACACCTGTTATAACTTCACTTGATGTGTCCAATTGCAAACTTGCCAGATTCAAATGTAGTCCAGCAGTCAAGAGAAAATGTAAAGATATGTAAAATTACGTAAAGTGTCCAGAGCTCCTGCTAAGTTTTCAGCTACAGAGATTCAGTTGGTGAAGTACAACTACTTTTGAATTCCCACATAAACTGTGTTTCTCAAAATCTAATTTGGAATGAGCTTTAGGTGTAGCTGAGAGACACGTGAAAGATAGAGCAGGTTATAATACTGGATTATCCCATCATAATTTCCTGTGACCACGGAAGCAAAGAAAGTTAAATTATCATCCCCAAAGGAAAACTGTCTCTTGTGTCTTCCTAGGGTGAACTGGAGAAATGTGGAACAGACCTTCCAGTGGTGGGCAGCTGGCAAGCTGAAATAGGTTTATTTTATAATGGAGTGTTTGGTGAAGCATCCATATAAATGTAGAAAATTGTTTTCTCTATTCACGGGGGTTAGAGAGCTTTGTATCACTCAGACTCTAATCTGATCTGGCTTTCAGGAAACCTTTTGCTTCACACTTCATATTTTTTTTGATCAATTTCCTGCTATAAATAAAGTAAGACCTGAGTCCAGGTGAGTCAAAGTGGCAAAGTTCTTTCACCTTTTTTTTTCTTTTGTGAAGGAGCAAGTCAGAGAAAAGTAAGAGCTCAAAGAAAAAACTGAAGAAAAATAAAAATGCTTTTTCACAGTTTTTGACTGTGTTCAGAGGAGACAAAGACCGAAAGGGGCAACCCAAATGACAAATGAGATCTTATGCCTGAGGAGAGAAAGGAAATCTGTAGTTTTCTAGAGCAGATATTCGTCTTAGCTGGCTGTTCCTCCTCCCTTCAGTTACAGCTGCATGGGTCTCTGTCACCTTATTCCTGGAGATGAGCATGGATAGAGTCTACCCCAAGCTAGGAGACCAAGAATGGGAACCAAGCAAACACACAGTGGGCCCTGGTAAACATCTGGTGTGTGAGAAAGGATGAATGGATGGTTCCCCATGGAATTTTAATTAATAAAGTCGTGGCCTGCTGCTTAAATACCTGTCTGCCACTCCTGCATGTCCTGATCTAGCTAAGCACAGGCCATGGTTTGGCTTCTACCTGTGACTGGTTTAATTGGAAATGTGTCAGTTTCTATGGCCCGTTACCCAGGATAGTGATCGCAATGAAGATTTAAGAACATATATCTTAATTAAATTTAACAGGCTGTGCTTGCCCAAACAAAACTTGCTTTCCATCTTCATAAATCAAAATAAAGGTCCAGTCTACTTCTAGTGACTCATGTTGATTTCCACTTTTAAAGGAACCTTGCCAATAGGACTGGAATGTGAATCACTTGCAAAAATATTTTTCCCAGTGACTTCTGAAAATTTTTGAATAAACAATTTGTAGTTTATTATACATGTTTGATTCAAGTAATTTGCCACTTCCTCAGGGAACAAGAAAAATGGTCTGATTTTCATTGTTTTGTGTAGTCTTTGTATGTGTTCTGAAATATGAAGACTTTCTTCTGTATTTCAATACCAAAGGGCAGTTTTCAAATCACTGTGCTTAATTAGCATTTAAATATTAATCAGAACTTCACTATTTACAGCTCTCCATGTCATGAACTGCAATGTAACTTCAGGATGATCAACTATTCTATGATTTATTTTTCTGCTTTATTTAAAGGCTTGCAATATAGATCAGAGAAATAAAGTATAAAATACACAGTAAATTAAGTTTCAAAGCATAACATATTAAGGGCAAAGTTGAAGAGTCGTTAGTCACAGATAAATCAGACTTAATGGATGAAGTACATTGGGATTTTTTCCTAGGTTTCTTTTGTGGTCACATGAGGATTTACCAAAGAATCATAGCACTTGAGTTTCCCCAGAGAATATTTATATTTTCTACACACATGTGAATGTTTGACCACTGGTTCAATTCTGTTTCTACTGAACAAAATTCCCATCAACTTAAAAGAAAGTGAAATAGTATCCAATAGAAAGGAATTATGGATATCTAGGAACTGGTGGTATTTTATCTTTAAGGATGATTTCTCACTAATAAAAAGATTCTCTGCCCTTCCGATTTGCAGCACACAGAGCCAGGGAAAAGTCTGTACTAAATCAAAGTGGCTATTTCTAAGAGTTAGCATTAATACACTGACATGAGAGATGCTGTAGAACCTGCAGATTGGTCATTCACTTTCTTTTAGTACTGCAATACTCCTTAATACACTATTTCATAGCATTAGTAGCTGTCCAATCTGGAGTTAAGATTACCAGTGATGTTCTGAACAAAAGTGTGGAACTTCCATAGGTTTTGTCTAACAGCTGCCCAAGGGGTGTATTTACCATTTATCCTAGAGCTTAGACAGGAAATTGCTTTTAGAATCTCTACTTGTTCCTTAATCCACTAGCATTTTTTTATTCCATGTTTAGCTGTAATATGTGGAGCTCTGCTGATCCAATCATATCCCTGTTCTCAAACTAGTGATATGAATTTTTTATGAAGCAGTGAGATTGCAATGAGACACTGGGGTTAAAGTAGCAACTCTGTAATCCTGAAATGTGATTATCAAGACCATTAATGTTATGTATGACTTGCATTTTGCATGAGAATAATGCAAAGTGGAACAGGCAGAGTGAAAGGGATACTAGAAAAATTGGGGAATGGAGACCTTTCCTTAGGAGAGGTCTCTGAAAATGCTAGAGGTTTTGTCTGAACATACACGTGTGTGTACCACACTTTTACCTGTCTTTCATAGATAGCCCCAAGCCACCTCTGCCCTCACCAAACTGACTGGATGCACACCAAATCTTATCCAAAAACCATAGGAGTGCAGCTCCATGTCAGAGCTTTCACAGCAAACCCTGGCCATGCTTAGCTGCCTCTCTGGCAAGGCTGGGAAGGTTAACGAGTGCTGATTATTCTATAGGCAAGTCTCAGGATGTCTGAAGTATGTCAGAATGATCAGAAAGAGACAGAGCTATTCAAACCAAAGTGGAACATCAGGATAAAAAAGTCTTCCCAAATCAAGTTAGTCTGGAAATGAGAAGATTCCTGACCTACAAAAGAAGAAGGATTTCAGATGACCTTTCAAACAGAATAGTGATGAGCAATGAGATCACTGCTTCTAACAAGTGCCTTCTGAACCTTATGGAGGCTCACTGTACATGACTAAAGGAACTGCATTAAATAACCCATGTAGTTCTTCCTAGGCATTTGCTACTAATAATCAAACAAAGCAGCAATAAATTATGCAAGGTCTGTAGCACGAGTAATGGGAAATATCTTCACCTTCTGCTGAGAGAACCTCCTGCTTGAGGTCTGAAATGCTTAATGGTGCGAGCATCCCCTAAAGAGAAATGCAGAGTAGACAACTTTTGATGTATTCAGGGCTTCGCTTCAGGGAAATGTTCACACTAATAAATGTCTCTTTGTATCTTCAGAAGCTATTTGGTCTCAGAAACAGATCTGGTAGTTTTCCAAGAATGCATCCTGAAAATTTTTAGTGCATTCATTTCAGATCAGATTAATGTTTGTGTTGATTCAGTTTTCATTTGAACTAGACCTGGGAAATTTCCAACAGATGATTAGAAAAAGTGTGAGTTTCTGGACTATTTCTCTCCAGGTTTAATTTGACTGAGATCTACTGAGTTATCAATTATCTCTTATTTTAAAATCTAATTTTAAAAATATCAGCAAGTGTGTTTCCAAAAAAAAAAAAAATCCCAAACAACCCAATGCAAAATGTATTTTAACTGATATTTTCAAAATTCTCTCAATTCTGGGTGGAAAAAGAGTGTCTTCTTTTCACCAGAAGAAAATATTTCCAACAACTCCATGATTCATCACACTTGTCCATAAGCATGGGCAGCAGCTTTGATGTATTGACTTCTGCATTATACTGATTCCAGGATATGGATTTTGTAGTATTAATTGCTGACTCAATAGTTAGGGAAATACTTATTTGATTCTTACATTTTAGTTCTGAAAAGAACTTTTTGAAAAGTTTTGAGATTAACTCAGTGGAATGGTTTTAATTTGTGGAAATGTTATAGGCTCTAAAGCAACAAGTCCTGCATCCCATCCAAAAGCGATTTTGAAAAATAGTGCCATTCATCTGGTTTTGCATTTGTATGTCCTTCACTCCAGCACTTGATATTTTATTAATATCTTAAACCGGGAAAAATAGTGAAAAAATTATGCAAATTCGACAGGGACTTGAGAACCAAATATAATTTCTGTTAGCTGGTGTTTCACATTGAAAAAAATGCATTTTCCAGATAATGCTCTAAAGTGTAAAGAATCCCAAGTAACTCTGCAGGTGCTTATGTAGGTAATATTGTTAGCCTTTTTAAGTGTTACATACGGGGATAAAAGAACTACTTGTGATTCTGTTTTTAGTATGTGTTAAATCCACAGCACAACTGAGACTGTAAAGTTTCAGCATTCCAAGCAGTTAAAATAACATGCATTTACAATCCCATATTAAAAGAAATAGTTAAACAGGAATGTCACAGAAAATGCTTGTTGGCTTCTTTACAGGCTCCTTCACTCTGTGTTTGTTCCACTGCTGTGGTCGAGAGAAACGGAGGCTGGTTTGAACAGTAATACCTGGAATTCTTTCTCTCCTCTTTGCAACAGAAACAAAGGTTTTGACATGCACATAATGGCAAAGTATATATATATATTTATTGAGTTTGATCTTGGAGAGAGATATTTCTTTAAAAGTTAATAATAACGAATGATCAAAATAGCCTTTGATGTTATTATAAGAAGATCTCTACATTGTTGGCTATTTTTGAGACGTGATTAGATTGGGATTTAAAAGTAAAAACATTTCCAGAGATGCCACTTCTGAAAAATTATATTAACTACATTTTGGTATAAGTTTTAGGTTGAATATCTATTTTTCTTCCATTCTGGTTTTCAAAGACTCATAGACTTGCCTGGGTTGGAAGGACCTTAAAGATCGTCTTGTTCACGGACATATTCCACTAGACCAGGTTGTTCAAAGCCCCATCCAAACTGGGCTTGAACATTTCCAGGGATGGGACATCCACCTCTTTTTCAGCAACCTGTGCCAGTGCCTTACCACTCTGACAGTCAAGAATTTTTTCCTAACATCTAAACTAAACCTATTTTCTGTCAGTGTGAAGCCATTGCTCCTTGTCCTGTCACTCCAGACCCTTGTAAATAGTCTCTCTGCATCTTGCAGGCTGCCTGCAGGTACAGGAAGGCCACAATTAGGTCACCCTGAAGCCTTCTCTTTTCCAGCCTGAACAATCCCAGTTCTCTCAGCCTTTCCTCACAGCAGAGCTGCTCCATCCCTCTGATCACCTTGGTGGCCTCCTCTGGACTGGCTCCAACAGGTCCCTGCCCTTCCTGTGCTGGGACCCCAGGGCTGGATGCAGCCCTGCAGGTGGGGTCTCAGCAGAGCGGGGCAGAGGGGCAGAATCCCCTCCCTGCCCTGCTGCCCACGGGGCTTTGGATGCAGCCCAGCACACAGCGGGTTCTGGGCTCCCAGAGCACACGGCTGGGGCATGTCCAGCCTCTCACCCACCAGCACCCCCAAGTCCTTCTTCCTAGGGCTGCTCTGGATCTGTTCATCCCCAGCCTGGATTGGTACCGGGCATTGCTCCATCCCAAGTGCAGCATCAGCACTTTGTCTTGTTGAACCACATGACATTCCTCATGGACTTCTCAAGCTTGTCTAGTTTTGACAATATGCAATGTAATGTACATACTACAGAATAATTTTCTGCATTCCACTGAAGCATCAAACTTTCATCTAGACAGGGAAGAGCTTTTCTTCAAATAAGGAGACTTTGTAACCTTTTGATTCACTCTTGAGACACAGGAAGAACAATAAAATGTTCATAAGGAAGAGTTCACTATTAGTAATTGTGTTGCTGCTGCTAAGACAGTAAACCCCAGATGTCTAGTTTCAGTTCTGGAGAAGCTGTCTTGTCAGCAATATGGAAAACTGCTTTGCTTTATAACTTTTTCCAGTATGGCCTAGTGTCACCTACAATTGCTTGTGGACCATTGTACAGGAACTGTCAACCACTGTTTACAACACAGTCTTTCATCAGATCCTAAATGATGCGAGCCCGGTAATCACTTCTGTGGGTGAAATTCCAGCTTCACCAAAGACAGTGAGAATGGGACATTCTTTCTGCACCTCCCCCCACCTCCTTCCTGAAAGATTCCTGCTGCTGGATACCAAAACTGCAGCATGGGTTTATATAGTTGTGGTGACAACACCATACCCCTCTTCCAAGTTCAGTTTGAGCAGGGAGACAGGAATTGCTCCAGTTTTTGCCATTTGTTTTGTAGAATTTGCCTGGATCTCTATACCAGCGGGAGTTCTGCACAGTGGAAAAATCACAGCCTGTTTTTTCTTCAGATGACTGAAAACAGAGTAAAATCTTTCTCAGAGGTGCGCAGTACAGATGAGGTAATGCTCACAGATTGCAGTGAAGAAAGCTGCAGCTGGAAATAAGCAAAAAATATTACTATAAGGGTGGAAAATTCTGCGGAGGTTCCCAGAGTGATGGCTCCATCCTCAGAGATTCCTTCACAGAAATCAGAAGGACAAAGACTGGAGCTTACTTGGATGCTGGCCCTGCTTTGGGCATGAAGCAACTCCAATATGAATTTTCTGCGATTCTGTCATTCTTGAGCTACCACAAGCCACTTTGTGCTACCTCAGAAACCACAGCAGAATTCTTCACTGGTTCCACTTTCCTGTCTAGATCTGTCCAAAATAACAGAATGATTTCTCATTTCTAATTAATGCTAGACATAAACAACTAATCTTTTCTTGCTACCTGGTATTTCCTGCTAGGTAGATACCTACAGACAAAAGTTCACTTGCAAATAGATGTGTCCTCCTATTCTGCTCCAGATCCTCAGCTCACTGCCAACAGTGAGCAGGCACGTGTCACTGTCATCTTTCCAGGATTTCCCTCACTTCCCACAGCAAAGCACAGTGTAGATAAGCCCCGTGTGCTGGGCTGCATCCAAAGCCCCGTGGGCAGCAGGGCAGGGAGGGGATTCTGCCCCTCTGCCCCGCTCTGCTGAGACCCCACCTGCAGGGCTGCATCCAGCCCTGGGGTCCCAGCACAGGAAGGACATGGAGCTGTTGGAGCCAGTCCAGAGGAAGCCACCAAGGTGATCAGAGGGATGGAGCAGCTCTGCTGTGAGAAAAAGTTGGGAGAATTGGGGTTGTTCAGGCTGGAAAAGAGAAGGCTTCAGGGTGACCTAATTGTGGCCTTCCCGTGCCTGCAGGCACTCTGCAATAGAGCTGGAGAGGAGCTTTTTGCAAGGGCATGTAGTCACAGGACAAGGTGGAATGGGTTCAAACTGACAGAGAGTAGGTTTAGATTAGAGATTAGGAAGAAATTCTTTACTGTGAGGATGGTGAGGCCCTGGCACAGGTTGCCCAGAGAAGCTGTGGCTGCCCCATTCCTGGAGGTGTTCAAGGCCAGTTTGGATGGAGCTCTGAGCAACCTGGTCTGGTGGAAGGTGTCCCAGCCCATGGCACAGGGGTAGGAACGAGATGATCTTTAAGGTCCTTCCAACCCAGCCCATTCTATGATTTCATGATTCCATATGAGGCAATGGATTGCCTTTGTTTCCTATGGTTGTTCAGCTTTCAGGTGAATGGGTTTCTTCAGTTTCCCTTCTGCAGTACTATCCATCAGCTCAAGTATTTAACAAGCAAGAACAAGGCTTGAGAGTAATTGTGCCTTCAAAAAGCCCCTATGTACTCACAGGAGATAAGGTATTATTAAAAGGCCTTATATTACCTTGTATGGGTTCATTGTATTTATACATGGAATGAAGCTCATCTCTGTCAGAACTTTTGTCTAGGATTGAACTTTGAATAAGCAAAGAGGATGAATTAAAGGTATGCCCTCAATGAAAGAAGTGGGCAGTTAAAAGTCTCATCAGCGTTGTTATCAAAATGCATAAAATTACCAGAAAAAGTTTAATTATCTTAATGATCTGCATTTTTAAACCAGAAAGTTCAAAAAAGGAAGACAGAAATAAATTAGCTTAGTTTCAATCAGTAATATCAATGTTTTATTTGAAGAATAATTTACTAGCTTCCATTTCCCTCCCCCCAAATTTACACAGTTAACTATGAAATTATTACAGAATTTGGTACTGAAGCTGCACTAAAAAAAAAAAAATACTATTTTTCTTAGAAAAAGAGACACAAAAAACTTCTAATTGATTTAAAAATGAAGAATCTGTCTTTTGGGTGCTTATACCCTCCAAAGTCCTAGGAGTAGGTTAACTTCTGGAATCTCACACCTCTGGAAGTGAATCCCAAAGAATAGAAAACAAATTGTTGAGCAGAAGAAGCCACCTGTTCCACAAAAAATAAATTGTAGAGGTAGTGGAAAGCTGGAAAGGTGACCTCCAGAAGTCCCTTCCAACCAAAATCATGCTGTGATTCACTCAGCCCTCATGATAACCCGCTCTGGGCAGTCCCTGCCTTGCCAGAGGCTGTAAGTCAGTGTGGACACGTGGACTGAGCTGTGCTACCTGATGGTTAATGCCAGGCCCAGCTGTGATCACACACCAAAGAGGAAAACAGCAGCATCACAAGCCTGAGACACTCTCCGTAAGGCCAGTGGAGAACCCCCTGGCAGAAGATGAATAAGAATCTATTTTATGATTATAAAAGTAAGTGAGACAACTAGTAAGCAGGACTGGCTGCATCAGTTCCAAAATCAACAAAATTAATGTGAAAGGAAGAAGTACATGAGTAAAACTCAGAGCTATAAGGTTATCCATATTGAGGGAATATGAGATTTACTGCAGCAGTAAATAAATCGGAAAAACAATGTTTGAGAAGAAGACTGATACCTCTTACTTTTAAAAAAATTATGATGGTTCTAGAAGGCATACTGTGGAAAAACAAAGACATATGTCTCACTTCACATGCAAGGTATACAAAGGCAAAGTAAATAATATTTGGGAAGATAAAAGATGGAAGAGCTGTTACATCTGTAACGACTAATATCAGAGGCCACAAACAGCTTTTTGAGGGCCATAGTTGGCCTACGCCTACACCTTGGAAAATATTAACCATACCTTATAGCTTAGCTCAGGCCATCAGCAATATGCCTATACCCATGAACCCAAATCCTTGGAAATGGTGAACTAGGTGTGAACCCAGTGCACTGCAGCTGGGAGTGGCCTTCAGCCTGTGGGAGCAGACGACCCTGGAAGGCCATTTCCCACACAGGGAGAGCGATTGTGTGGGGATGTCATGTCCTCAGCACTGACAAGCAGATGCACCCTTGTTGCTCTGCACTGCTCAATAACACAGACAGCACCCCTGGTGTGTCTGAGAAGGGTGCCAGCACAGCTGCTCTTCACCCGCAGAGCGCTTACTTGTAAGTTGTGGACACTAATGAAACTAGATGTCAGCGTGCTCGAGTACAGAAAGAGTCTTTGTGTTCATTCTTCGCAGACTTTTTTTGGTCATGAACCTATCAGTGCTACTGACAAAAGGAGGATGACAAATATCTGCCAGTCAGGAATGCAGAGATTACATTTTTGTTTAAAATGGTGTGGATACTGGGGGACACTATATAGACAGATTATATATATATATGTGTATATACATATATATATATATAAAAATATAAATAAAAACCAGAAAAACTGATCATAACTTGCAGAGTTACCGCTGCCCTGTGGAGATGTGGAGAAAAAAAGAAAGACTATTAGCTTAGAGTGCCTAGGACAGCATGTTTCAAATTCCAGTTACCATTGTAAAAGTCCTCTCAGTGTTAAATGAGTTTTTATTGTAGAAGCCATAAGAATGTTTCTTGCTGCACTAACAGTAGTGAAGGCACAGAAGCACACACCCACACAAAAGTTTATGTACAAATGTCTAGCACAAAGGCTGGAGGCAGTGACAGTGTTGTCAAATGATGAACACTTAAAGCTTACTGTATACACCAGAAAACGCAAACCAAGCTAACACTTTGAAAAGTCTGAAGTAACTTGCTCCCCTCCAGCAAACTATGTATTTTTTTTGCTTATTTCCCCACTATAAACTTTGTACCAATATTTTCATAGATGACATTCATATCAAAAGCATTTTCACTTGATATGGTAGCAGAGAGCAAATAAAAACCATGAATTTAATTTTGCATCAAGCACAGCTGTAGATATATAGTCACCATTGCCTTTGCTGAGTGTAGAGGAGCTAATAGTGGTTCTGTTCCCAGCTTAGCTACTCCAGCTTAGTAAAACAGCTATGTGGACTCAAGCCAGGGAGTTATGCTCACACACTGAGACTCTACACAAATGAAGCACTTGCAAATGTGTGTAACTGTGCTCTTTAGCAGATCTGGTCTCGTGTGACCAATATTTCTTTCCAGAATGTACTATTCTCTTGTATTCTGTTACATTCAATGTTAATTTTCACTTGATTTTTAAAGTGTATAGTTGCTTCTTGGATTGTTAGGCAGTACATTAAACTTTCAATAAATGCCACTAATTCCTACACCCTCAGAAATATAATTTACTCCAATGTTTTAATCCAATATGAACAGCATTGACAAGGAGGGTTGTTTGCCAATGTTTTGAAGGCAGGCAGGGTGAGAGGGAAAAGTCTTTACATTTTCCAAGTTTATATCTAGGCCCCAGATGGAAACAATTCTACAACAAAAGAATGAAATCTGGTAGGATATTCTTGAGATCTTGTAAGTTCAGCAGCACGTCACTGGTACTGAGGCCAATTTTCCAGAAGACTGATTTGAATAGCAGAAAAGAGGAGGAGAGGAAGGCCAAGTGGAATTCTAAGTTAACCCACAACGTGCTGCAGTCTAGTACCAAATGGGAATTTTGTATAAAGCAACAGAAACTACAGAATTAGCTCAGGTTACATGTTTGCCTCAGTTGTTAATATTGACTGATAATATATGTGCCTGTGGTTTTTAAAAGAAAAAGCCTTCAGCACTTTAAAGGAGGCAAATGAATGATGCAAGTTTCTGTTACTGATTACAGTACTTACAGTACTTTAGAAGATCTGTATTTATAATCCCAACATTTGTCTTTGACATCGGAGGCTTCAATCTGCAACACATAAAAGCTTCATATATTTTGTTGCAAAAATCTACCATTGAAGCAAATAAATGATACCCCCTATCAGCCCACATATCTTTCAAAATAGATTGTTATACTAATCAGTGAGTGAAAACAAAAGGCCTTTTAAAGCCTGCCAGCAAAGATGGAATGAATTACTTCTAAGATGCAAGACTGCAGAGCTGGTAGCCTGCTAAGTAATCATTCTTGGAGACTCTTTGCCTTTCACAGTTCTTAAAAAAAGTTTCATGGCAAAATTAACTTCCAATTTAACATCTGTTTCCTAGCAGAGGAAAGATAGTCTTGTGGATTAAAGCTGAGGACTTCTGGACTCAGATTTCCTGGGGAGCCTTGACCACATCACTTAATCTCCCTCTACTCCATTCTGTGTGAGTAAAATGGGGGTTAAAAATGGGCTGCCTTTATCACTGGCAATGAAAGCTTTTTTGGTGGAAGCTGTGTCTTGTGTGGGGACATAGAGCTCTCATGACTAAGTGGTTCTGAACTCATGTCCTTTGGGCCCTATTGTACAAAAAAATGAAGAAAAGTAGTCAGAGAGCAGGCTGATGCATCACATGCTCAGGGAGTTGTATCAGATGCACTAGAGCTGACAGAAAGAAAAGTCAGTAAAATGAGTTTTAGTTAATGACTTGGGAATTTTTTTTCATGAAACTACCAGGAGTTTCATGAGTTCTATGATTGTTTGTTGCTGGGAAAAAACATTTTGACAGACAATCATCCTTCTCAAGGACTCAGTGAACTCAGACGGAATTACCAAAACTAAAACAAGTGAATGTATTTTATTAGGTGTGAGAAGAGCTTTCAGCTCAGATAGCTTGTTTATTTTGAAAAGCCTCAAGCCTAGGTAACTTCTAGGAAAAAAGCCTAAAAAAACTGATGCTGATGCTGAGTTGAAACAATTGGAACTTGAAATAATTTTTCAAATTATTTTCTTCTCCTAAAGCAAGAGGATTTTCCCATACTGCTTGCAGCATTAAGCATCTCATTCTTAGAAAATCACTTATATTGGTTTAAACAAGAGCTTTAAATTTTCAGACCTGAAATAATTGCTGGGTGCATAAAGACATGTATCAATCAACATTAGACTGAGATGAAAAGCTAAAATAAATACATAAAATATTACAAACATGAAAATAAAAAAAGAATAAAGATGGATTTTGAACCTTGCTATGGTAAAACAGGTATTTTTATTTCTTTTTTATAGAAATTGTTTGGCTTTTTTATATGAATAGGTAATATTAACTTTTTATAAATGTGCTTTCCTGAAGGTTGAAATTCTTGGTGGGTTGAAAATGGTGTTTGATTACCTACTGTGAATTGCAAATTTGTGTTTCTTCAATCAACCTGCCACTCAACTTCTTCCACTGTAAATAAATTCACTGAAAAAACCTGAAGTCAAAAAGGAGCACTGAGCAGGGAATTCTGTTCTAAAGATACAGATAAAGATTCTGCTCTGAAGATAATCATTCCTATCTCTCATTCCCTCCCACGTTCCTAGCAGTCCATGCAAAATGGCATGAAAAGCAGAAGTCAGGGAGCAGTGAAGTAAAATGAGGGCAGAGGGGCACAAGGGCACACTCCAAATGGAGAAGACACAGCAAGTTCAGTGAATGACCCTCTCGTCTTAGGAATTTTCATGTTCGTGCAGTTCTTCAAAGCTGGTTCAAGCAGAAAACAGTTAAATGGAGCATATCCAGAAATGAACTAATCAGTTGTTTTGTACTTATTACTGCTCAAGTCAGCATAACCTTTCCATATTTTGATACATTTTTAATCTCACTCTTCAAGCAAAAATAATTTTGATCTTCTGACAAAATCTCACCCTCCTGAAATGTTTTTTTTAAAACAAAAGGTCACACATTTTAGAGAAAAAAAAAACCCGAGGCTGTAACTAGGACTAAACAGATAGAAGGAGGTATTTTGCACAAACATTTACATTTATCTGATTGTTTAAATTATATTTTTTGAACTTTGATACTGCCAATATGTACATCAGCACATGTGTCATCACCAGGAATGTATTGCAGATATGTTTATAGAAGAGTTAAAAATGCATAGTCATGAAAGCTGCATTTTGAATTAATGATCAGGAGTGCTTGTGCATAAGAACCTTTGAGTTAGGGTTGGGACCAAGTGACCTACAGAGGTTTCTTCCAAACCAAAATATTCTATGATCCTATTAAAATAAATTTTTATGAATTATTTGTATCTCATCAGTGTGTAGTTTCATCTCATATGACTCACTTTAAATCAAAATGGCTTAGCAAATTGTGTAAGCTACTCACAATCAGACCATGAACAAAGAATTCTTCAAAATAAGTTTTCTCACTGACCTACAAAAGCAATGAAATGATTGGTGGAAAATTGTAAAAACCACAAACAGGACAGAGAAAAAAAACCCCACAAAACCCTCCAAAACAAAACTAAAAAGCCACAAAAAACCCAAAAACAACCCCCCCCAAGAACCTCCCAGCCCCAAATAGATAAATCACCAGCAACAGCTTATATGACACAACATGTGAATAAATGGAGAAATCCTAATACCAGAGAGCCAAATTTTTCTGTTTTTCTTGAAAAGCTATCTGCATTTCTGTGACATGTCAAATTATTTAGCTTCATTATTTACACATTTTGCTGGTTTATGGAAAGTTACGTTCAAAATAATAAACTTTGTTGGAAAAGGTTCAGATTTTGCAGCTTTTAAAAGGTTTGAGTAGTGTCTATTAATTTAAAGTTGCCTCAGTGCAATAAGTAAGTGGTTCTCTCAGTATTTGTTTGCAATATGAAGTCAAGCTCTAATAATAGAAGCCCATTATTTCTCCAGACTTTTCCCTTGTATTTGCATCGTGTGTTTCATCACAATTTAAGTTATAAAGCAGGCTGTGCACAGGAAAAGATGGGCATTGGGTGGGAATAAACAGGATCCTATATAGCATCTTACATAATGTGTTTACAATGTAGTTATCTTCTTTTATCTCCTCAGTGTTAAGTATAAAGAAAAATAATAGTCAGATCAGAAAAGATAAGACCCTGAAAGACATGGTGGGCACAATGTGTGTGAAAGACAGCTTTCATGTATATAGTTAAAGCTGTTGGCTGAAACCTGCTATGAGTCATGTTCCATTATAGCAATGAAGTGTCAGCCAACAAAATTTGAAATACAACCCAGATTTCTCCTCCTTCAAACAGACTGTAACCTAATGAAATTAAAATGTATATAGAGAAGCTGGGTCAAAAGCACAAAATAACTCAATCATGATCTGAGTCTTCCACTCTGAACAGTTGAGGAAGATGTGGGGTCCAATGGTCGGGATCCTCTTGAACCAAAGGGACAAAGGGGCAGAATCACAAAACTGAGGCTGGACTCCGAGGTCAGGAGTTTTTGCACTTGGAATTCTCCCTGGTCTATGGAAATTGTTGCTCTTTACAGAGAAATAAGGGCTGGCTTTTAGGCAGAGTCTTTCCCATTTCAAAATGCTTCATTTAAATGGTTAATCCCCAACACTAGCTCAATTGAACGTGCCCCATGTCCTTTGTGAAAATGAGTATTTACCTACAAGTATCAAAGTGCAGTTCGAATCAGGTCTAAATGAAGGGTAGGAAAAAATGACAGTAAGATGATGAGGTGGCAAGTGGCCAATTGGAAGAGTACATAGTTCACAGAGATGATGAAAATTCAGCATTCCATGTCAAAACAAAAAGTGAGTTGCAAGGGGTCTCCTAAGGTATGATCTACATTTTTAAAATCTGAAAACACACTCTCCTGTGCATATTCTTGAATGAAGCAGTTCATTCCCATAAGATAAGAAAGAATATCCATGTTGTGGATCCATCTACAGCTTGAAATTTCCTCCCTTTTCAAAATCTCTTTATTTACAGCTGCTTTTACAGTTTAGATCTCTTTATTGAATTATTTTAAAATACTGAACTTCAGACTAGTCCTAGGAAGGTGGAAAAAAACCAGTTTTCCTTATCTGTTGGCTACTCTAGTATTTTTTTTTCAACAAAAAATTAATTAGTATTAGCTTTCTTTCTATATCAGAACTCTTAATATTTTAATCCCTGTTTAGTTCATGCTCACTTATATTTAAAAATTATCGAATATTTTCTTTAGCTATAAATATTTTTCCTTAACAGGCTCTTCACTTATGATTCTATCTTGCAGAAAGACTTTATTTCTGGGCTAACAGGGAGTTCTTGCTTGCTTGCTTTTTTTCTTCCTTGCTTTATTGATTTCTTGCTTTCTCTCTCATTCTCTGTCTCTCTGTCTCTTTTTTTTAATTTGAGAAATGTCGGATCACAGAAACATCTCCTTTAATAATTCTCTTTTTTAGCCCAAAATGAAACACAGCAATTGAGATTCATTTGAAATGTTATTTTTTTTTACAGTTTAGACTGCCATAGCACTGTATAATGCATATTAAAGAAAGTGCTGAAGTGCAGGCTTCCTAACACCCTTCCATTACCCACATTGACCATACATTAAGGGCAGTTTACATCAAGCACAATCACACCCCTCAGCCATATTTTCTTGCAAATATTAGGATACAATGCACGAAACTTAACAAAAGTTTGTTTCCCAAACCACAAAGATAAGTTTAAAACAGGCACAGAAACTTTGAGGCTGGTACCCTTCTGCATAGTATTGGTTTTAGCTAAGTTAAACTCTAGTAATTTGAAGTGTATTCATCTAAATTTACCTAGTGTGACAAGGAAACACTTTATTGGCAGGTCTTTCTCAGAAGAGAAGGATTTCTTCATAGAATTTATATATTATTTATACTGCAGTAGTCCCTGGAGATTCGGTAATGGATGGGGAACTGGTTGCATCCAGCAGGAGAGGACAATGTGCAGTCGTCCCATGGAACAACAGAGCAGTGAACCTTTTCCCCCAAAACTATAAGTAAAGCAGACATCCTATTATATGCTTTCCCAAGGGACAATAAAGAATAAACATGGCCAAAGCATTCCATTCCAGAGGCACGAGGAGAAGCCAAGGCAATGTTTTCAAAATAACAGTGCGTATTCTGCTGAAGAACAGACTGAAAGGTGACCTGTGTAGCTTTTCATACTGAGAATTCTCTGCAGCAGTCTGCAGCCACCATCCTCAAAAGGGAATCTTGCAATGGATAGAATGCATAGGGACTGTTGGGAAGTTTGCAGATTGCATCAGTTTCACCGAGAAATTTCTGAGGGACTTCCCAGAAGAAGGGGAAGTCATTCCCTTTCAGTTCAACAGATGAGATGGGAAAGAGCTTTTGTGTTGGGCACAGAAAAAACCTTAAATAATAAATCAAAGAAAGACCTTTAAAAGCTGTCAAATTCCTGTATAGCCACAGTTGTCAAGCACAGTAATTAATTTTTCAGTAAGGAATAAAAAATTAGATTCGAATGCTCAGAGAGTTAAAAAGGGAGAAGGAAAGAGATGTCATCTACATATTCAAATGCTCATGTGAGATACAACATTGTGGAATCATAGACTGTCTTGAATTGAAATGAACCTATAAGAATCATCAAATGCAGCTCCCTGCTCCTTGCAGGACTGCCTGTCACTAAACAGAGTGTCATCCAGATGCTCCTTGAACTCAGCCAGGCTTGATGCTGTTACCAGTTCCCTGGAGAGCCTGTTCCAGGGACCAGCTGCCCTCTCAGTGAAGAACTTTTTCCTGACGTCTAATCTGAAGTTCCCCTGACACAGCTTCATTCCATTTCCTCGTGTCCTATTGCTGGTCACTGGAGAAAGGAGAACTGTCTAAGTCCTTCAGAGATCCAATGCAGATCATTACCTGCCCATCTTTTCCAGTAGATTTAGGTAGACTGGTTGAATTTTTAAAGAATCGTATCTCTCTACTTGCAGTTGTTATTGTTTAGATGACCTGCAGTTGTCTTTACTCTGACATATGGACTCACATGTCCTTGCCCCATGTTTTTGTAGTGAAGTCCTTTTTTAATCTTTAATTTCTGGATTCCTTAGTTTGTTCAACTAACAGTTGCTAAAACTGAACCACTACTTTTGCTTTTTAACTGTCTTCATTTTTTCTGTCACTAACAACAACATGCTATGCTAGATGTTAAATATTATCATATTTCATCAGACCTGTTAGGATTATAACTACCGTGTTTTTAATTGTTGAAAAGATCTTTGTCTTTCTCATCCAGGTTCAGCCATTAAGTATGTGGTAAATAAGAGCACATTTCTCCTTTCAAGCCCTGCCAAGGGAAAATGAAGGGTCTTCTCTTTATGTCCATTCTTTGATATGTGGAAGTCTATCACTTGCTTCCATAGTAATTCTGTAACACTGAACAGAGAAATGCTCTGACTACATCAGGTTCATCACTTACTAGAGCAGACTAGAATAAAGAATTTATGACGTAAGCAGTTTTGACTGAATAAAAATGGTTCATCTATAAGCTTTCTGCTTTAAAGTGTGATTTTTTTTTTTAATTGAAAGTTGAATAAAGAAAATATTGTTTTGAAAACTTTAAAATAGACCTGAAAGTGTCTCAGTATACCTCCAGTTCTAAGGACTCTCTTTCCTCTGTGGGATAAATTCCCTAGCTGAATTGTATCCCCTATGGTACATCTTCCTTTTAAACTCTTACTAAGCTACTCTAATGTGTGACGAGAGGTCCAAATCTGCAGCATATCCAGGGAGATGTTGGAAGTTTATTGGGAATTTAAGCAGCCTTGTTGATTTTGCAAGTAGTTATAGATATTTGTGAGATATTTGATACAGATGTTTTTCTAAAATTGTTATTTCAAGCACCCACATGGGTACTCTATTCCCAAGCAGTTATGTGAATTTACCTATGGCAGATCCCCAGTAATTTCATAGAATAATGAATAACCTCTATATACCAAGCTGCTTGAGTTAGAGAAGTAGATTTCACAGAATCACAGGATAGTTTGTTTTAGAAGGGCCCTCTGGACATAATCCAGTCCAACCCCTCTGTCAAGGCAGGGTCACCTGGAGCAGGTGACACAGGAACGTGTCCAAGTGGGTTTGGAATGTCTCCAGAGAGGGAGACTGCGCCCTCCCTGGGCAGCTGTTCCAGTGCTCTGCCACCCTCAGTGCAAAGAAGTTCTTCCTCGTGATGTGGTGGAACTTCTTGTGTTTGTTTATGGCCACTGCTCCTTGTCCTGTTGCTGGCCACCACTGAAAAGAGTCTGGCACCAACCTCTTGGCACCCACCTTGGAGATATTTGTATGTATTGATGAGGTCCCCTCTCAGCCTTCTCTTCTCCAGTCTAGCCAGGCTCGGCTCCTGCAGTCTCTCCTCATAACAGAGATGCTCCAGACTTCTCATCACCTTTGTAGCTTCTGCTGGGCCCTCTCCAGGAGGTTCTGAGCTTCCTAGTCCCCTTTTGAAACATCCTCAGGATATTTTTATAACATGAGGACTGAATTTCTTTTTTTTTAAAAAGCCCCCATACTTTGAAGGATATATTTTCAGTTGCTTTTACAACAAATTCTGAATTTAATCTTTAGCAACCTTCATCCTGGGACTATCTGCCTCTTTGTTTGCATTTTCTGCTTAGAGACATTCAACAGTGAAAGATCTCATTTTAAAGGCGATTTGGGATAAACATTCCCAGAGTTTTAGGAGTCATAGATGTCCACAAGTTTTTCTCACTGTTTTGTACTCCCTTGAAACACGTCTTATTACTCAGAGCTGCATCTACTACCTTGATTGACCTTGTCTGACTAGATTTGTTCACTTTTTTCCATTTCTAGTATTGATCAATGCATAGCCTTAGTTTCAATTGTCTATAGATATCTTAAGAACACACAGAGAATGCAATATTAGCAGGAAGAGAGGAAGTACACATTTAATCCTGAATTAAATCCCTTGCTGAAATGTTATGAAGAAAATTAATATTAGGCAAGATCCTCACCTGGTGTAGATTTGTGTAGCTCTGTGAAAGTGAATGAGCTCTGAAAATGTATCCCCACTGGGAGTCTGGTACAATATGTTTTATACAAAGGAGAAACACAGATCCTTTCAGACTGAGCTGCTGTAATGTAATTTTATCATAAATTTTGTATCCATAGCATGTTTCAGTTTGTATCCTAAATCATATTTCATATGCTTGGCTTCTTAAATGGGTTGAGGCAATCTTATCACAGCCCCTCTTATTCTAAATAAAATCCTGCAGCATCATCTTTCTGGAAGAACTGTAGGAGCTGAATAGAAGGTAATGAAAACATGAGAGGCTGCCTCAGCTCCGAGCCTAGTTAAGCTTGCTCCTTTCTTGATCTCCTCAAGTGTGTTTGGTCTTTTTCTCTTGTCTTTGGGATGATTCTCCCACTTCCACCTCTCCATTCAAATTAGTTTAGGTGGTTTCCAGAAGGGAACAGCAGAGCTACAAAGAGTGAGTGCTTGATCTTGGTATTCAATGCCTCACAGTGGAGTGGGTACTTATTATGAAGGGCTCAGGCCTCTCAAGTGGCATGAGATGAAGCTGCTGCCCTCTCAAGTGAAAAATCAAGTGTACAGATCAAAACGGTCTATTAATACAGACATTTGTGGCACTATTTTTTACAATTACAGAATGCCCCATTCATAATTTACATTATATCCACAAAGCCCTACACTTTTTACTTCAGGCACCATCATCTAGTCCAAAAGGATTAGAAAATGAGCGAATAATGGTTTATTGCATGGTACCTTCTATTTGGATGTGACAGTGAATCCCATTATCTTCTAAAAAGATTTCTTTGTCATAATTTATTAAAGAACAACATTTATGTTGCAATTTACAATGAGTTTGTAGCATTTTTTTTATTTGGTATGCTCTACTGCTGAATGTTCTATCTATGTGGGAAATTTTGATACAACTGAGCCCCTGAAGACTGCTCTTATACATCTAATCACTTTAATTTCTTCCTTGTAAATTTACACACATTTATATTGCTGTAGAGATGCAGTGCTCGTACATACTTATATCACAAAATAAAATGGTCTGGTTTAGAAGGAACTCAATTGTTACAACCTCGTGATTTGTAGACTGAGGCATAATTTTAAATTGAATTAATAGGTACTTGGATGTTTGGCACTTTGGAGGAAAGGAATCTTCAATAAGCTGAAACTTGAACATGTTTAATTATACCATGACTTACCAGTTGTGTTTGCCGTTTCACACCGGGCCTCTGCCACAAGTATTCCAGACAGTCACACTTTACTCCACGTGTTGTCATTTAACTAGTTTATTCTTTCTTTCTGATTCACTTTGCCACAAACTGCAGTGTCAGCACAGACCTGAGTGTGCACTTAGTGTTATGATGCATTCTAAAAGTATGGGATTTTGAGTAGCATGTTGTGATTTTTTGTTCAGGCCAGAGTGATGCGAACCATGATCCTGAACAGGATGAATTATATCACTATCCTATGGCCCACAGTTTGAAATAGGGTTTGATTTTATGATAAACATATTTCTGCTATTACAGATAGAATAAAAACAGATTTACAACGCCATGGCATTTTATTAGGAAAATGTGAAAACAACGGTTTTACAATGCTCAGTTTGTGGTCTAGTACATTCCTCAGTGTTATTACAACTCAGAGTACACATTCTCATTCTCTGGGCCAATGTTATTAAAAACACAACCAGGAACACTTTTCAAATGCTGCCAGCATCCCTTTAACAGTATTTCATCAATAGGTGTTCTGGTAGTAATTTTTTTTTTTTTTTTTTTTTTTTTTTAACTACCAGTCTCTTTGTATTACAGTTTCACCTCCCAGCAGGCTCAGCTCCTCAAGGAACTGCAGAGCAGCCCCATCGGTCCAAGGTCAAGGATCTACAGCATTTCTGCAGCTGCAGTTTTGGCAAAGCAACTTCATGGCCCCGTGGCCCTTCCTGAGCAGTGGCTGAAAGGCAGGACTGTCAGTGGCTGGTGCTGACTTCTGCTCAACTAATAATTTCATAGAATCACAAAATGCTTTGGATTGGAAGGGGCCTTAAAAACCATCTCATTCCAATCCCCCTGCCATGGGCAGGGACACCTTCCACTAGCCCAGGTTGCTCAGAGTTCCATCCAACCTGGCCTTGACCTCTTCCAGGCATCTACAATTTCTCTGGGCAACCTCTGCCAGGGCCTCAAAACTCTCACAGGGAAGAACTTTTCCCTAATATCTAATCTAACTCTGCTCGCTTTCAGTTTGAAGACATTTCCCCTTTGTCTTGTCCCTACATCCTCTCATGAAAAGTCCCTCTACATCTTTCTTGTAGAGTCAAAATCAAACTCTTAAATCAAAGCCCTGTACTGGAGCCTGGTCCAAAGCTTGCCCTGGGAGGCCGCTTGGCACTTCTGCAAACGGAGCCACCTGGATGTCTAACCAGATTTTAGGGTCCTGACTTTTGATATCCAAGGAAGGTAGCTCAGGTCTGCCACTCTGATTTTTTTAACTGGAGAGGTCTTGGGTCAAATGCTGATGGCTTTGTAAAGACATAGCTCTAAATTTTGAGATCTTAAATCAGAGTTTCCAGTGGTGGAATAAGTCACTACCTGCACTTTATACAACAAATTAAACTGAATTGTGACAGCACTTACATGATATTTTTGACTTACTAGGTCCTTTGGCTTCATTTTATAGTTCCTTGGGCAGCTATACAGCTACACAAACCCAAAAGGTAATGGACACCCTAAGGAACAAAAAATAATCCCCTGCTCTCAGAGGGCTGTTGGAATTGCCTGTGGTTTTTGAAATCTAATACTAAGGATCCAGAGAGCTACCATAACTTTGTTTTTACATACCTTGGCATCCCATCAGTAAGGATAACATCTACAAGCCACTCCTTTGTGTCTCTTATGACAAAGTGATATATGTGTCACTCAGACAGCTTATGATAAGGACAGTCACCCTACTACTGATGATTTTACTGGATTAGCTGTGCAAATTTAATGCTAATTAACTGCCCAAATAAAAAAAGTTAGCAAATATCCTACCATTTGCTAAAAATGCCCAGCTTTCATTCCATTGGCTGGTTTTAGCGGCAGACTGAGACACCTATACAGAATTCTGAAGCCACAGTCAATCTGCAGTACTTATTAGAGCCCCAAAAGCCTACAGGATAAAAGAAACTAAAAACTGAGACTGAGCACAAGGATTTATAATGCAGTCAATACAGCTCACACTCATTGGGCCACCTATGTGACTTGAGTATTTTCCAAATATATTAGTACAAAATGCTCCAGGCATCTGTTCAGACCCCAGAAGCCTGTGGAAACTCTTGGATCTTTTGCCAGATCCCAGAAACCTGCAGTTACCCTGGTCGTTTTGTTTTGATGCATGGATTATCCTTTCTACATTATTTTTCCTGCTGTTTAAAAAAGCATATTAATATTCAGAGGAAAAGGGAAGAAAAACAAGGAAGCAGAATTTCTCTCTTACTGATTTCTGATGGATCCATCAGTTTGATTTCCTTCAGTTGTGCCTGTCACTTTACACTCTTTAAGGAATTTAATCATTCCTACTTTTTCCATACGGTTGATGTCAATTTAGGCAGCCCACTGACTAAGAAAGGCTTAGACAAAAGGAAAGGGGATGTCTCCTAACCAGATGACAAAAAAAAATTATCAGTACTAGAGCATTGAAGTACTGCTTCACACCTGAAGGATGCGGTGCCATCCACAGGTGCCTGGACAAGGTCTGGTCTCTGTCCGGGGGAGTCAAAGGATGAGCTGTCCAAAGCTGAGGCTAAAGAAAAAGAGAGAGATGCAGATTTGCCAAGAAATGTTGCTGCAATAGACTGGAAACTGAGGACATGGTTATGATCACAGTCCTACTCGTATCTCATAGCCTTGAACCACCGAGGCAGAGCGAAGGGGGCCCACACCATGTCAAATGGTTGAATTAGAAATAAGAGAAATGGTTGCAAGAGTAAAATCAATAAGTTACACTAGCTGATTTCCAATTTTATTCAGTCTAACTTAAGTTTTTGTCATTAAATCAAAATAATTTGTATTTTCCCTGAATGCAACTGCAACACAACCAATCAGATCTATGTTTTGTAGCATTTTGCCTTCTCTGGAAGCTTCTAGCCAGTCAACAAAGATCCATAGTTTTGCCAGTTTCATCTCTGTCCAGTTTTTTTTATATACATTCAAGTCAAAGAAATTAAAACAACCAAGCTTCCTTTTGCCCCACAGAGAAAGCAAACATGGGAAGGATTTTACTTTCTTTTCTCAGGAACTAGTTGTGAAAATTGAAGAATTTAAATGGTAAAAGACAAGTATCTTTTAAGGAGTTAAGTGGCAATAGAACAATATTATTTGAACTTCTGGGGATGTATTAGTATTGTGTGTTATGAAAAACAGAAGAAGAATCTTAAGACAGTAACTAAAATAGGTCCTGCACACCAGAGGTGAGAACTGTTCTGACAATCTGGCCCAAGGCATACAAAGATGACTTATAAGGCTTTTGATTCTCTAATATCAGAAAGCTCTAATTTAAGGATCTTTCTCAGACCAATCAAAATCTCATCTTTACCAACTAATCATCTGCTGCAGCCAAACTAAAAGTAACATAACCTGTAATTGCAGCTTTGAAAGATTAATTTAGGCACTGTGCACACAAGCTAGGAATGAACTTGTGCTGTAGCAGGTCATTTGTGGTTTGGGAAGGTTCATCTAGAGGTCACTGAATACAGGTAACATGAATAATTTACATTTTTTATGGGTGGAGGGAGAAATAGCTTATGCTATATTTAAACCCAATGCTAAACAAAGGGGTCTTTGAAAATTGAATTGGATTTATTACATGTCGTACAAATTTTAAAGCTAACTTGCTCTCCACATACAAGGGCATAAATTTGGTTGAGTTCCTAAAGGCTATTTCAGTCTCTGCTACCTAATTCTAAGCCAGTTATTCTTCATACTTACAATTCAGCTAATCAGATTTGATATGTGACTCCACTTGTAAACATTTCCTTAAAAAATTAGTGATAGATACAGAACAAACAGAATCAGCTGCACTGGGGAAACGCTAGTTCTCTGCAAATATAATTTAAAAATAATTTATAGCATATTTGGTTGTATTAAGACTAAAGGCCCCAAACGCTCTCTCAAATATCCAAGTGCAGCTCCCATTGACTTCACGGGAACTGTGCCTGTTCATCTGAAGTCAGAGCTGAGCCATAAGTATTTGTGTCAGATGAAGTAATCCAAACCTAGCTGTGGGACAAAAAAACCAGAAGTGATCAATTACATGAGAAAAATAATTTTAAGAACTTCCAATGCTAGGTAAAACTATGCTTCCTTGCATGAGAAACGAGAGATAATGAAACTGAAGTGAAACCACTACTGGTTTTTTTCAAATAGAACAAATACTGTGACTCCTTGTCATTTATAACTCCCTTAAAATAGTATGTACACCAGGATTTAGATCCCAGGGTAATTTCCTTCCACGTCACCCACATATTCAGAAGATAATAACACTCCAATAATCTGTTTTGAAGTTCTGAGAGCTACATATTCCAGTAGCTTGCTGCTTTCAAGAGAGTCTTTTTCAAAATCTGGGGAGAGGAGAGCACAGGATAACTCAGAATAACTGATAAGGAGAATATATAAAGATTATAGTTGGCTACATACTGTTATGACATTGGAAATGGTAATTCACTGACTCTATTTAGCTACAGGAGATGAAAAGAGTGATACCAACCTACGTAAATCCATAAGAAAAAAGTCAGCTTGCCTGTTGTCACTGGGGTTAATGGAAGTGGCAAACATTAAGGAAATCTACGGAATTGTTATTCCAGTAGAGTAAAAAGTAGGTTTAGCTGGATTCACTCAGTCCAAGTTATCAAGGTGAATATACAGCAGCCCAGGTAATCATAGTATGGTTGCAAGTAGTCCAGGGACATATTTTTTCCTTTCCACCAATTATACACAATTAGTGAGGTTTATCCTTTCAGTATCTCTGTAAAACTTCATAAAGTGCCTAATAAAAATAGGACCTGCTCTGGGTCTTTAGCATCTATGGAAATCTTCTGTATCATAATAATAAGCAGCAATTGAAATTTCTTCCATCTTTGGCTTGATTAGTCAAGTACTTTGCCAAACCACAGATGCTCTTCTTTCACCTGTTCTTCACTTTGACACATCTCTCAGTGGCTGTGTCAGTGATATTGCTTTTGAGACTGACAGCTGTGAAAAACTGCTTATGTTTCTAGCATCTCTTCCTCTTTTTAAATTTTACAGTGCAAATCTTCAGGAAGTTTGTCAGTCTTAGCAAGTGTTTTATAGCATAGCTTTAAATGCCAGACCTGGATTTTTTTCTCTGGAGACAAATCTCAACCTGTTTTATTCTTACCCTACTCTTGCCTTTTTCTGTTAAAACTAGCGAGGGTGCAAGAGATTTAAATTACTGTGGAAAGTGGCCTAGCATTTCTGTATAAACACATTTAAAAAACTGTGATTAGCAGTTCTGAATAAGGATTCTCAACATTTTTTTCCTGTTTATAAAGCAATGTATGTGTGCTTAATACTGTAATTAAACAAGAGGCAAGGACATTGCCCAAAAAATCTTACAGTCAGGGTTCAGAGCCTGCAGCTGTATCCTTGTGAACACACTGATGAAAGGACAGCTAGTAGTCAGAAACAAAAGGAAAGCCCAGTATATAGAAAACATTGTTTCTGTGGACTGCAAGGCACACTTCATAAATCAGATAACTGAGAAGGTTTCCCTGCTCAGTGGCTCTTGAGCTTTGATGGTGATCACCACATGGCAGACTTTTCGAGTGTTACATGTGACAGAACTGATCGCATTCTCCACCCAAATGCCATCATTCAAGTGTTATTTCTTTGCATTTTGCTGAGAAGTGTCATGTCACGGCTTCTCCTTTGCTTGCCTCCTCTCTTTTCGGTGCAGCCTTTTACAGCAGAAAGCAAAAAAGAAAAAAATTAAAGAAAAGTAAAAAAAAAAAAAAAAAAAAGCCCTGTAAGCATTAGAGAGTTTCCACTTCACAGAATCGTGCAATAGCCAGGTTGGAAGGAACTTTAAAAATCATCTAGTTTCAACTCCCCTGCTGTAGACAGGACAACTTTCACTAGGCAACTTGATTAACCCATATGCAAAAAATAAGGCTTTGTCTTTCCATATTTCTCTCCACTAAAAGCAAAAACTCACATTTGTTAATGAACTAGTTACACATGGAATCACACGATTCGTTGTACATTTTTATATGAATGTTGCAGAAATTTAATTTTTTATTACTTTTTACACATAAGAACTCCAAAATCAAACATATTTTTAGTTTAAAATTAGAGTAGCTTTTCACAGCTCCTTATAAAGGAAAAAAATGCCTTTCACATGAGACTTGCAGTGGATGGTGGCTGAAAGCAAAGTGAAAGGACAGGTTCATTAGTAGTTACCACATTTACATGATTTATAAGGGCTGAATGAAAAAACTCAATGAAAGTGTAAGTCATGCCCATTCTTCTACAGAGGTTAAATTGGTTACTGAATCCTGAACCCAGCTGGATTAATTTTTGGAACATGCAAAAAACCTTTGGACAAACAGATGTCTGTGAAAACTTGAACCATCCTTCAAGCAACAGGTCTCTGCACGTGTCACTTGAGAGTGAAGTACATTGTAAAATAGAAAATAAACAAATTATTGCTGAATTAATGTGGTCTCCTCTTACCTCTCATGGCCTGACAAAGACCATGGGAAGGTCCCCACGTGGGATTGGCTGTACACCATGAACAAATAATTGAGGCGGGAGCATTTTAGATCCAGGCAGACAGAAGGTTTTATTCATAGTTTTAATGTCTCCTGCAACAGAAAATTAAAGGCACTTGAAATGTGAAATCATGAAATGTAAAATAATAAATGGCATTTTATTTTCAATAATAACCCTTATTTCTGCCAACAGCGTAGAATATTTTGCTAGCAAAATGCCAACCTGTCTCAATCTTTCAGGATATGTTATAAAAATGCCTTAACAATCTCCTTTAGCAGGAAGCAGAAAAATTGACTGAACTAATCAGAAATACTCATTGCTGTGATTCAAATCTGATGCTAGTCCCTTCCAGGTGAAATGACACAAGATCAGAAATGGGAAGGAAAAGAACCAAAATATCAAAGAAAGTCAATGAACTGGCAAAGCAGTGAAAATATCTGCAGAAACTATCCTGTAAAAGTAGTGAAAAAAGAAATGTTCTAAACCATGGTGTACTACCTAAGCTCAGTGATGACCAGGAGGAAAGAGAGTGTGCTCTGGTCATCTACAAATAACTGAAGACTAGAAAACCAGCAAGAAAGATGTGCTGGTTATGGTGACCCAGTAGCATGTCAGTAAAATTAATGTATTAAAATTGACTGAAGGAACGTTTAGCAAAATTTCCTAACAATGTGATCTTTTATAGCATAGAAATATCTCCCAAGAGAGGTGGTGGAAACCCATTGTTTGAGTCATATGCAGTCAGGCTTGGACAAGACAGTGGAGAATGCACTCCGAGGAATAATGCTGTGCTGGCAGGAGTTTGAGGAATGGGCCAAATGATTTTTACAAGGCTTTTCCAGCACTTTTTGATGTTTTTGGCAATAGTGTTATAAAAACAAAACAGAAAAAGTTATTCATGGACCTATCTCTTTGCAAAATCTCCTTGCAAAATCCCCTAGCATTTTTTTTCTGCATCAATACTGTTGGTCTTTAGCATCATTTTTATATGACCCACTTAAAATTTTGCTTTCTGGTCCCAAGAGAATCTTTCTGATTTGAAATACAACTTTTACTCCAAGTGTAAAATTACTTGTCAATTTGTTATAAAGAACCTGCTACATAAACCAAAACCCAGGAAAACTTTTAACATAAATTCTTACATCTACAAATGAATTATTGTAGTACTCCAAGTACTAATTAGTATACCAAGACTTTTCAATAGCACATAAATAGAAAGTAAACTGCACCTTTCCTGCAGGTCTCTGTTCATCTTGGCAGAAAAGCAGTCCTGCTATGACCAAATCTCCATCAAAATTAGTTCAGGTATTCCTCAGATGGTTCTGTCGCTAAGCTGCTAAAAATTGAAATAGAAGAACAGAAAGTTTTGTATAGACTTGTCAGTGGCTGCATCTTACTTGGCCTTGGTCTGGGAAAAGGCAAGACTGCAGAGGCCACTGTTTCCCTACTTGTCTTGTCCTAATCCTGCGCTCTCCTGTTACACTCCTTGGGAATCTGGCTTTTGTGAACTAAGTGAGAGAATGGGTGGGAACTACCTGTAACTGGGATAATTTCTTCCCTGTGAGGACCACGGAGAGCAGAGAGCTGGCCCACCCAGGACCTGGTCTGTGGTTTGGACTTCACAAACAGATTTCTTATGGCTCCCCTACGACTTCTCTGAAACCATTTCCTCCCCATTCGCCCTCACCTCCTGCCCTGAAATAATTTATAAAAAACAAATTCCAGAAACATTTTAATGCTGGCCCCAAAGGATTAATTCTCATGGTTTTAAAAGACCAAATGCCCCACCACAATTATTTTCAAAAAACTTAAACATATTCTGTCACAGAGATAGGTCAGATTTGTGTCCTACTTTCCTACTTAATAGACCAGAGGGTGGTGGTTTCTCATAGAGACAACATCTGCTGCAGTGACCATGAGATGCCAGAGTTTCGGATCATTAGAGGAGGGAGAATGGCAAAACTTAGTATTGCAAGCCCGGACCCCAGGAGGCCAGACACTGGGGCTGACTTTGAAGTATGCCATGGGACATGGAGAGAAGAGGGGAGAAGAAGAAGCTGTTGATTTCCATGTACCACCTTCTCCAAGCTCAAGAATGGTCCGTCTGCACGTGCAGGAGGGAGCCAAGCCAAAGTGGCAGCAGGTCTGTATGGATGAATAAGGAGCTGCTGACAAAACCCAAACATAAAAAGGAAGGACTAAAGCAGAAACAAGGTCAGGTGACCAGGGAGGAATATAGAGACGCTGTCTGACCTTGCCAGGATGGATTTAGTAAAGTCACAACCCACCTGGACTGGAACTTGGCAAGGAACGTGAATAGCAGCAAGAAGGACTCCCCCAGGTACTTCATCAGCAAAAGGAAGACCAGGGAAACTGTGGACTCGCTGCTGAATAGGGCAGGAAAAGGCACGACAGGGGCCATGAAGAAGGCTGAATTACAAACTGGCAAGGTCAGTGTGCTCACCTTAGCACAGGTAAGGTCTCAACAGGTAAAATTTGTCCTGCCAATCATCTGTGAAATGTTGTGGCAACTGAGGGAAGTTCCTGAGGTCTGGGCAAAAGCAAATGCCACTCCTATTTTCAAGAAGAGAAAGATGGAGCATCCAGAGCACTACAAGCTGGTCAGCCTCCTCTTGATTCCTGGGAAAGTGATGGGGCAAACAATCCTGGAAACCATTTCTAAACATATGAAAGTCAAGAAGATGACTGAGAGGAGTCAGAATTAATACAGACAGAGCTGGGACTGTCCAGCCTGGAGCAGAAAAGGCTCAGGGGAATCTTATCAATGTGTATAAATAACTGATGGGGGGTGTAAAGAAGATGGAGCCAGAATCCTGTCCTGTCACTAAGCTCCCCAGAGAAGAGGCAGTGGGAACAAATTGAAATACAGGAAGCTAAAGAAAATGCTTTTACAGAGATGGTGTGTAGTTTCTTGACCTTGGCTGGATGTCAGGTGCCCACCAATTCACTCTATCATTTCCCTCCTCAGCAGGACGAGGGGAAGAAAATGACATGAAAAAGAACTTGTCAGTCAACTCAAAGGCAGTTTAATGGAGTAAAAGCAAAGGCCACACATGGAAGCAAAGGCAAACAAAAGATTCATTCTCTGCTTCCCATCAGCAGGCAATGTCTGATGGCCTTGATGCTGTGGGAGCACTGCCCAGCAGTACCCAAACACTGGCAGGTTCTCAACACCTTTCTGGCTGCCGGTGCAAAGACCAGCACTGTGAGGGCTGCTATGGGAAAATTAACTCCATCTCAACCAGGCCCAGCTCAAGGGTCGTCAAACACTGGTAGAGGTTGCCCAGAGGATCTGTGGAGTCTCCACCCCTGGAGTAACTCAAAACTTAACTGGACACTTCCCCAAGCAACCTGGTCTGGCTGACCCTGCTCTGAGAAGGGAGTTGGATCAGGTCATCTCCTGACATGTGTTCCTGCCTCAACTGCGTTTGTGTCTTAGATAGAAAATCCTATTGAGAAATGGTGAATAGATAATCAAGCAGAGTATAATGTTAGCACATACTTCAGCAAAAGACAAGCAATAGCTGGAGAGAATGGTAAAACATTTCCTCCCTGCTAAAGAAGCAAAGTATTTGCTAAGTGTTTTTCTTTTAATAGAAAACCTCTACAGAATGCAACAGAGGAACTGTTGACTCTATCAAAATGCTTGATTGGTAGAGAAAATACAAAAAGCTGAGTCAGATTCAGCTCCACTTCCATCTTCTTCATGCTCTCAAAAGCTTTGGGGCAACATTCATTTAGATTTAACTTTTGTGAGAGAAGTCTAAATAATTAGCTGAGCCACAATATCCAGAAATCTCTTGCAAAGCTTGGTTTCAGATATAGCTTTTCTGGCTGAAGTCAATGGCTCAACCCACTGCTCATATTAAGCAATTTTTCCAACCTTTAAATAATATTCTTTAGCTATTCAGCAAAGAGGAAATCTCAGTTTTAAAACTTCAGGCATCTTTTAGTTTGAATGTTTGTTGATATTGAATTACCTTTGGCAACAGATTTTTTTGCAAATGAAGAAAGTGAGACTTTCATGGCTAAATTTCATAAAGTTTTGACCTTTTCCTAGTATTAATTATAACTATCAGATCAACCCCAAATTATTTGTCTGTTATTCAATTCTTAAATCAAAGTCATTTTCACCAAACACCCCAAGGTCACAGGAAATCCAAGCTAACTTTGTTCTGCACTTTGGTTTCTTTATCCACATTAGCTCTCTGAAAATAAAAACACGATATGGCAAGCTAAGCACATTTTAAAGCCTGCCTTGACCTTTCAGACAAAGAACTGTCATGCAGCACAACAAAGTTGTATAACTTATAGTTTGCAGGAGCAGTGAATATTAGGGTTTACTGTTCTGAGACATCTTTGGCCTATTCAGAAATCTGCATTTTTTTAAAAAATGTTGATTCCTTTGTTTGAACTTTTGAAAACCACGTTCACAGATTGGTATGTATTTTGGAAGTACTTAAACCCCAGAAGAAATGAAACAACGGAAAAAAAATCATCACCTGGTACAGTTGCCTTGAAGTCAAAGAAGACATGGCATTTTCCACCTGTTGAGGGTATGACCCAATATTAATAAATACAAAATATACAAATGCTAATCCTCAGATGCAAATAGGTTTAGATGAGCATATGATTCTGCCAAAAATATGGCAATATAAACATACATCCATATTAAAGTATACAGCACTAGAAGAAAAGACATTTATTGAGACAATGGAGAAGGAAAAAGGAAAATCTCAGAAGACAAACACAGTTAATAAGGCAACTTCATAATATAATGGTCAGGCTTATTTTTCCTACGAATTTATCCTCCAGTTGCTGGCTGACTTGATTTTTCCTAGTAGAGAGCTTTTCCTTCATGACTTTATTTTGGAACAGATTTGAAGTTCACTAATTTGAAAAACAAACTCTAACTTGACAATTCATAAATATTCCCTCAGAGTTATTCCTGGTTCAATATGTGCTGAACTTTACAATGTTTATCAGAAGTTAAAATTGATAAAAAAGCGATGATTAAAGCAGTGATGGCATTACACACAAAATGAATGTGCTTTCTGAATAAATAAACTGACTACGCATTCACCTAAATGCATATGGGTGTGCATATAGGTTACTTTTTATAGTGCTGCATGTGCAGCTAAGAATGCAGTGTTCAGCATAGCCTGTTTCTGAGGCTGTCAGTCAACAGCTACCAGTTTGAACACAGTGCACTTGAATTCTGTGGAACCATATTTAAAGGAAATCATTCCCTCCGACAGCTCTTTGTGTTGCTGCCACTATCCTGAAACGTGCTTTATTTGAAGTACAAAAAAAGAGGAAGGAAAAACCCCCTCCAAACATTTTGATTTACAGCAAGGAAATAGACTGTCTTGTTGGAGTCTCCGGTAGCACCATGGAAGGCACACGGATGGGGATGTGAAGAGTCACATTTGTTTATGGCACAAGCCCAGGCCACAAAAAGGGAGGGTCCAGAACACATTGGAGTATTTCATGACTGCCTCTGTCTTGTGCACACTTTTTCACTGCACAGAACCTTAAATGATACACTTAAAAACCACGAGACAAGAAATATTGAAGAAGAAAGTGCAGTGCTTTGACACACCAATGAATTAGCTGCTTATCTGCACAACGGCTGCACCACTTTCTGCAAGGAATGTAAATTCCAGCAAGGCAGCAGCAGGATCCTATGGCTCGACAAGGTAGTATAGCTACAGATGAAAATGCTGAGGAAGTTCAAAGCCACCTGAGGAAGGGTTTCTTAGCAACCGACCGGATCATGCACCAAAGGAAGAGAATGTGATATAGCTATTTTTAATGCTACAAACCAAACTGAGATATTAAGGCCTTTAAAACCTGTGTTTTTGCTATGTAATCATCTTAAATGAAATGCTGGTGCTTTATTACTTTTAAAGATTTTACTGTGTCTCTCTTGTAACCATCCCCAGCATGCAGATTTGTAAGCAAGAATAAACCTCAAGAATAACTAATGTGCTAAAAATAAATCATTTCACTCTATTGATTAGTCTTCTCAGAAGAAGCTGTAGGGGAGAGAATTCAGATCACTGGTGATTATAAAAGTCCAAATAAAATCTGATTCATAAGGGAGAAATCTCTTAGAAACTTCTCCAGAGAAAACCCCTGAATTGTACAGGTTTGGCTTGTAATGCTGTGAGACAAAGGGGCAAAGCGGCAATTAATTTTCATTGGTGACAACTCAAAAACTGAACAGTTCTGCAATAACTTTTTCTAGCAGTTGGGAAATTAGTGCAACCTGCCAGTGTGTGTATGTGTGTGTGTTGAATTAATCTGGTACTGAAGTATTCAGGGGATGTTTATATTATCCATTCCACTAGTTAATCTGAGGGGGTAGGAAATAAAAACTGAATAAAAAAGATGTGGATGGAGCACAGGGAATGCCTATTTGCTGAGATCACCAGAATTAAAAGGATTGAAAATAACAGATTGAAAAGCAGGTTAAAAATACTCAAATAACCTTTTTTTTTCCTTTCTTTTTTTTAAGAGGAGATATTTTAATGCAAATTGTTCTCTAAAATACAAAAAGCTTTTTAAAATGAGCTTTTGTGGTTTAGGTTTTGTGTGATTTTTTTTCCAGCCGTATACTTTTTCATTGCTTCTGGAGTGTCTTCTCTTTCTGAAAACTGAGGAGAAGCCTTCAAAGCTGGTTTTCTCTCAGTGATCTCTAGGTCACAGTTTCTTTGCCTCATCCCTCAAGGCTTGCTGCCCCTGAATCATGGTATTACACTGATCCAGGCTGCTGGCACTGTGTGCCCTGCAAAGAGTTTGTTGGACCACAGAGACCTGGGGAATGGAGACTGCAGAGTTCCATAGCCCTGCCTTCCTCCGAGAAGAGACCCATTCCCTGAGTGAGAGAAAGTAAAGCTGGAGCAAAATAAGAGTTTGTTAGGGAGTCCTGAGTGCCACTGACCTCTCATGAGACCCCTGGGACAATGAGTGAAGGCAGACCCCTGCCCCCAGCAGCAACTGCTCCAGGACACTGAGCCAGTTTTGGCTCCAAATGCAGCTTCTTCAGCGTCTGGGAAAGTAAAGCAGGGCATTTACAACAGGACCACAAATGTCCTTTCTCTCTAGCAGTCCAAACCAAAATCCTGGCTAAACCCACCAACATTTTTACTTATTAAAGTCCATTCTAGATCCAGTTTCTCTGATTCAAAACATCTCTCATTAATCTAAAAATAATTCTGGTATGGATGCAGCGAGGCAATTAATGCTGCTGTTCAAAATTAACATTCAGTGATATTATTGAGTAATATGGGTCAAAGGGGATTGAACTGGCAGCATACTTGCTTTAAAATTTTGTCTTTTGTCACCACTGTGATCACAAAATTTTGTTCCTCATAAAAAAATATTATATATATCAGTTCTACAAAAACTTTTTTGTGCTAGCATAAAACCTGCAAGTTTTTATCTTACTGCCTTCTAGTAGCATGGACAATTTCACATTCTTCAGGTCCAAATCTGTCAGAGCCAATGCACAAAAATGGAAGGTGACTTTGGAAGCTCACACAGCTTGCAGCTGCTGCAGTGATTTTGACATCAGAGAAATTCCAAGCATCAAGAAAGCAAAGATTTTCAGAAACCTACAGTTTTGATAAATCTGCATGATAACTGGCAGGAACATTAGTGACAGAAAGTTATCCCAGAAAGTAAATCTGCATTTGTGTTACAGTGGGAAATTCTATATAGAAAGAACATTTCGGGGCATAAAAAATTTCAAAGTTCAATAAATATAAGTTATTGCTTATTTGTGAGCATTCATTGCCTGGAAAGAGACACACTCAAAGTTCCAATGGATATTTGAACATGGAAAAAGGCCTTTACTAAAAAGCTAGGAAAAAGATCTGTGAGAAAGGGTTGAACTTTTAACAGTGAATAAAGTTTTTATTAAAGTCTTGGGTTTAATTCACACCCAGCTTATGTTAAAGAGAAAAAATTGATTTGTAGAGACATACTCGCAAAAATAAAACAAATTCTTATAAAGGGTAAACCAAGAGAGGAAGAAGATTTGAAGGATTTTCTTCCTTTCTCACAGGAAACTACATTAGAAATCTCTTACTTCTTTCTTTTTCCTAAAAAGAACAAGCAGAAGGCATTGTTTCCTCTCAGACTACCTCTGAACAGTTTCTGTCAAGCAAACATCTCTGCATATTTGTCTTTGAAGGCGAACAACCAGTTCCATGCAGTGTTTAGTATGTGATCTGAAAAACCTCAGTGTTCCTCAAAATGGATTTTAAAATACTTTGGATGAATGTCATGTTGAGATAAAAAAAGGAGGGTGGTTTTTGTGCAAGTATGATCATTATGTTTAAGGTTATAAGCATTTAGTCAGCAAGTAGGACAGGCACAGAATTGACTTTAACAGAACTTGACATGGGAAGTCAGAAGATGTAGGTTTAAGTATAATCCTCAAAACTGAAACACTGAATCAGCTGGGTTTCACTTACAGGTGCTCATCAAGCCCTGTTTCAGTTTCCAGAGCTTATTTTCCACGACAACCTCACATTTTCAAATTAGAGCCTATTAGGAAAACTGTCAAAATAGCTTTTCTAAGACTTTGCCTGCATGATGTCAGTCTGTGCAGTGAGCATTAAAAAAGTTAAATGCAACTGAAAAAGTATGGGGAGAAATTCTTGGTTTAGTCTGTAAATACCAAGTGCCTCACCTTTAACATGAAATTAAATGCAACTGAATGTGAAAGCAAGAGAAGGCAATGAACCCTCAAACTTTGTGTGTTGATATTAAGTGAAAGAAAAGTTTTATATTCTAATTCTGCAAAATGCATTAATGATTTGCTTTAGTTGTATATATGGTCCCACAGGCTTCTCCTTCTTTGTATCCACTGTATTTTAAAATACAGTGGTTTTATAATTCAGGAATTAGGATCTTATATTTGCTTTAAGTACTTAAACCATGCTTTCACTCTCAAAACTTTCAGTCTACTGAGCAGCACATGGAAGGTTAATTTTAAGAACACTTTTCTTCACTGTTTTGTTTTGCTTTTTGCGTTAAGGGTATTTCTTGCCTTGAGAAGCTTTTCTGTTTTGGATGCATTAAAAATGTTGCAGCACTGGAAAGAAGAGAAATGGAGAGAGGAAAATACTGAAAAGAATGAAGAAGGTGAAGCAAAACCTGTACAAAACACATTGTAGAGCTTTTCCACATTTCAGACTAGGGTTTCTTAGAGGGGAAAGGTTACAAAGAGAACCTTTAGCATAAATACCTCACTAGTTGGTAGGACAGGCAATTCATCTTGATAATATTTTTAAGAAGTAATTTTTATATCTCATATTGAATGGGAAATACACTAAAATCAAAAAGCCACAATGAGAATGATAAAATCAAAATAACCTACCTACTTATTGCACAAAAGAAGAAAAATTAGATCCTCTGCTATTCTGAAAACTGCAGGTATACGCAGTGAGGGCTGAACTTTGAACATTGAGTCTTGTTCACCAGTTATTGTATTGTATTTCTTCTTTTTTTAAACTCAGAGAAAATGAAAACTTCTCCAAGGCTTCTTTCAGGATTTGTGCCCTCAGTGAGAATCAGAGGGTCTGCTCTTCCTCTCTGTGCAGGTCCCTGTGCCCTACGACAGAATGAATAATTTCAGAGCTCATTGCAGGGCTCAGTTAACATTTTTGGCAGATGATTTGGCTGCTGGATGCGGCCTTTTGCTATTCATTTGGCAATCTGCAATTTATATGGTTCTGAAATCCAGAGAGGGAGAAATGAGTACTTCTGAAGCTCTTTAGGTTCAAGACATGCTTGCACAGAAGATGAATTTCATCACAATCAATGATATTTGAGAATGGCTTTCATACTTCAGAGATTCATTTTACACCTAATTTGAACTATCTAAAACTTTGACGTCAAGATACATTCCTAGAAATATTTTAAAATGGAAGCAGCAAAGTACCTGTGGGGAAATTCATCCCACATTAGCACAATGTTAGGGAGGCCCTTGAGAAACTTTGCTCACCTTTGGTGGCCTTGTGGAGCAGCCATGGGCAGTGCCACCTGACGAAGCAGAGCTGGGACCTCTCTTCCAGGTGTGCATCTAAAGCACCCAACACCAAAGGGTTCTTGTTTAGACTCAGGCTAGTCCAAACCTTCTCTCCATTCTCAAAGGCATCACATCAAGCCCTCAGGACAAGCTGCTCTTGCACTGCTCTGATGAATTGTGCAGGAGACGTTTTTCTTTCCTTGCTATAGCGAGAGCACACCCAAAGCATTTCTGCGTGCTTAAAGTTAGGTGAAATTAATGCTGTTTTGCACTGGAGTAGACTCTATTTGCTAACATCTGTCTGTATTGCAAGACCCATTTTCTCCTTCCTTTTTAGCCGATAGGAAGCTTGGAAATGGAATGGTTGGAATAAGATTAACAGGCAGCAAACTGGGAAGCTTTTTACAGTGTTTGTGTTGTTGCTTTTCCTTCTAAGAAAAAAAATAAAATCTGCCATTCAAACCACAATGAAAATATGAGAGGAACAACTTTCGAAGGCAGAAAACCAAATATCACTGAGTTTCACTAAAAGCTGAATATCTGTTCTTCAGATATTTTAAATTCTTTATTTAAACACGTTATCAGTCAAGCTAAAAGGTATGTGCAAACTGTTAAGAAAGTGGTAATAGTGTTACCTGCTATTTGCTTCATTTTAGATTAAGAAATCCATACCCTCTACTGACAAATAAAGTAACCAAACAAAACCAAAAATAACCCATCAGGCTTCAGCCTGGCATCCTATGAGATTGAAAGTGAATTTCTACTAGACTACCTATGATGTTGATAATAAGCACACCAAAGAACAGGAAATTTAGACTTCTGATTTACTTCAAAATGAAATTTTTTGTATGAACATTTTCAGACTGGATGATAAAACTTTCAACAATATTGCACTCCAGAAGGAAATAGTTCCTACCTATGGAAAACTCTTTTCTTAATGTATGGCACTCTGAAGGTGGAAACAGTAGATAAATAAAACCTTAACAGAAAACTGCAGTGGAATCTCTTCGATTTTGTTAAGTGCATCAAGTTGTTTGACCTGGTCCATTATGGGCTTATAAAACACTGATTGTTTAAAACTTGGATATCTTAAAGCAAAATGAACACGTTTGTTTGGGTCTCTTAATTTTAGTAATAGCAACTGTAAGTCACTTGCTACATAATATATGTGAAAATTTGTCAACCCACACAGCAGAATTTTTAAATAATCTTGAAAGGAAAAAAAAAAAAAAGCCAGCCTTTTTGTGGAGTGTACCAGAAGAGTCCTGATGGGATCTGCATCCCTGAAGAGACTGTGGATGGAGGGAAGACCCCCCTCTTCCCTTGTTGCACTCTGGCACAGTACCTGCCTGCCCAGGCAACAGAAATCCTCCATCACAGAACAGACTAGGAAATGAAGGAAATCCCCAGCCAGCAAAGGTGTTCTTGTCTGCCTTCCTTGCTGCTTTCCCTGCTGCTTTGATACCTTTCTTCAAACTCATACCTCCTGTTCTCCTTTTCTATAAAAAGTTTATGGATTAGGGCTTTTTACTTCTCTTTCCATATATTTTGGGGCAAGCGGATGGAGAAATGTATCACTCTGCTTTAACGTATATCTGTATCAAGAAATTAGGAGAAACATCAGTGAAGTTAATGATTGTAAAAACCTGAAAGGAAAATAGAACATGTGAGATCTGTCACCAAGAAGTCAAGTGCATTGACATTTCTTCCACCATAACAACCTCTTCGCCTTAGTGTTGACCTTCCACTTTTTGTCAGGAGATGGAGAAGGGAAGGAGAAGGAAAAGTACCTGGAACACTACAACCAGGGTAAAATCCATTGTTTTTCTTCTATTCAATCAACCCAGCAGTGAGGAAGAGCTGGGGCAAGCACATAAACTAACATTACAGACCAAGTGTCATTGTGCTGTCATCAGCCTCTCTGGAGCCTATTAATCAGTAAGCCAGATAAAAATTTCTGTGTGTACAATAAAACACAAAATACTGCTTAGTTATTTCTAGTATTTTTATGTAGCTACAAGGAACAACTGTGTTGCCCGAATTAATGTTTCTTTTTATCATGTATTTATGTAAAAAAATAATCCATTGAGATTTTCTTGATTCTATATCAACTCTGCTTTCTATGCAGACAGGCATTCTCTGGAGAGAACAAACATTTTCTGCCCCTCAACTTGCACAGTGAATTTTAGTTATTGTGGTAATAAATAATACTATTTTCTTAAAGGGATGTAGCAATATAGGGTATGTGCATGCGTACTGCACAATGACACAAAGGAATACCCATGCAGGCTTGAAGTGTGGTGTTATCATCAGGGGTAATTCCATGAGCAAACAAAACCCCCATGGGAAGCACGGGCTACAGTGCAGAAACCACCAGCCCTGCATGCAAAATGAAATTAAAGAGACAAGTGCAGAACAGCCTTCCCAAAACAATGAACTAGAGAGGAGCCCGCTATGCCTGACAAATGGAATGAAGTTACAATAATTCTGACAAATTCATACTGCCCTTCATTTGCATACACTTCAGGAGCAGATATAATAACGGTTAATGAAAACAGGAGTTAAAATGACCCTAACATTGTAGTCTGCCCAGAGTCTAACCAAACACTGAATTAATATGGAACAACAGTGACTAAATGGATTATTTAAATCTTCATGTCTTAGAAAGAAATTACAAATTTAATGTAATCAAGGACCAATGTAATAATTCATTTTGTGAGTTTTGAATGTACTCATCTTTGCAAGCTACAGAAGCCAAAAAAATTATGGTCAACAGATTCACCATGGTATTAACTATGGTTATTGTGATAGGACCCAGTGAACAACCGTGTGTGTGACTGCCTCTGTGCTAGGCAGGATGCAAACAACTAGCTGGATATGTGTCTCTCCAGCAGGACTCCAATCCGTGTTAACCCCATGGATGCAAGGTTGGATTCTGCCCATCCCTTTGTCCAGAACAGCTATCAATGAATTACAGCAAATATAATTGTAGTTCCCAGGGTATGTGAGGCATTGCTAGGCATTTCCCCCTCTTTTAATCTTGGCAGAGGGGCAGAAATGGGTAGGGAAGAAGCAGAATAATTATCAGAGAAATGTTAAGTGAAGTGTATGGGAAAAGACTGGTAAGAAAGACAAGAAAGTGAGGAAGAGAACAAAAAATCAGATACAGAATGTGTCTCAGGTGGTGGAGATAAGAGAAAGGCTGGAAAGAAGAGATCAGAACGATGGTCATGGAAACCATCAGGTCTTGGCAGAGACTGATGAAGTAGTAAAAATTTAGCATCTGGACTATCTCTTTTCTCATCTATTTCCTTTCTTTTCCAAGAAAAGCCCCATGCAAAGAGGCCCTAGGACTCAGATAAGAATCCCTTTTATGATCAGGTCCTTCAGCTAATGATCACAGGCCTCATTCTTAACAGCATGGAGTCCCCAAGGCTTCTATTTAAAGTCAGCAGGAGAAGCAAATGCTCAGTAGCCCCAAAAAAAAAAAAAAAAATTAAAGGAGAGGTCAGACTCTGTTCTTTGAGAGTATCCACAGCAGAAATGAATCTGAATTCTCTTGCCGATAGTTTAATATCAAAATTTTTAATGGACTTTGAAAATAATCTTTCTTGGTATTATTTCTTCCCTTCTAACTGCTTTGTAGCTCATGGTCCCACTCAAGTTTTTAGGCTGTCATCCTTTTAATGTTTTTTTTTTTTCCCTTCAGCACTGTATCACTGTCATTACAGCAGAATTGCCAGATACCTACAATAAAACATTTCAAGCCAGGGGGAGAAACAACCCTCTGAAGAGCACATATGAACTGAATATTTTCTTTGGTCGGTAACTCCGTTATTCCCTGAGAACCCTTTCATGACTTCTGGAATAAATTTGTCCTTTCTGTGCTGAGTGCCTGCTGTCAGACTGTCCAAGTAACTCTGGAGACACCTCCAGCATTGAAGGTTTCCAGGATTTCCCATTAGCAGCTTTCACTATGGTCTGCCATCTCATGCCGCAAATTTTCTTAGCTATGCAAGTCCAAAGAGAGAGTGTCAGCAATGGAGTCCCATTTTTTTCTCCTTTTTAATTAAATAACTTCATGCCTTTGCACCTGCATTCCCACAGGTTTCATAATTTGCAATATTGTTCCATCTCCTCCTCATTTATGAAATTATCAAATAATGCAAATAAAGGATTACTTAATTGGATTACATTGCCCTGAGTATGTGAAATACCCAAAGCCAGTGACCACTGAAAACAAAAGAAGGCTGAGTTCTCAATGTTTTCTGGATTTCTTTGGCGTAAAATCATTTGTTAACAAAATTGAACTTGTTGGGTTGTGTTTGAGGAGCTCCCTAGCTACAATGATCTGTCAACACAGCCTAGGCTTGCTTGATCTAAAATGTTTAGATTTTTGATCCTAACACGTTGACACTTGCTCACTGTTTATCTGTGACTGTCTCCTTCGACACCTCTGACACCAAGTTTTTAATTAGTCACTTCAGTTTCTAAACCCAACACTTATGCATCAAGTAGCAACTTATCTCAATAGAGAATGGAACCACACTTCAGTGTCCAATTTCCACTGGTATCAGGGAGACCATGATTCCATTCAGCATCTTCATCAGCTCCTCTGCAATAGATAAATACACAGTTATATGCTGAACAGCTTCTTCCACTATTGCCAAGGAAACCAGACATTGCTCATTGCCAGCTGTTTACAACTATCAATTTTTAAACAATCAGGATGATGCTTCCCATGCTGGCATTCTGTCGTAAGATTTTTATTTGCTTGTTTTGTGCTAAAGATAGGGGAGCAAACTACAGGGAAAAAAAGCCCAAAAAACCACAAGACCAAGCACAACTTCCTCCTCTGAGAAGATTAGTGGTTACATAATTTCATCTTACTCATATTAAAATTTATGGCAGCTTTTCCTTTGGTGACTTCTCCATTGGTAACTTCTGATTGCCAGGTTCAAATTTCTGCCCTGAAAGAGAAGGGATTAGGGGGATTATCTCTTGTTTTCCCCTGGCCTCATGTTTTCCTCAGACAGCGTAAAGGAGCAAAATATTTTATTTAGACTTGAGTGAAAGGAACAGAAGATCAGAACAAAGCAGACAAACAGTGGATTAGTTCTTTAAGTTGGAAAATACTGGTCCTGAGAAAAAATTAGGAAAAACAGAAATGAGCATCAACATGGAGGAAATATTTAGTAACTATATAAAGCTTAAAGTTATTATTCTATCACATCCAAAACCAATGCAAGATTATCCTATTAATGCTCTCAGGGCCAAAACAACACTGGAAAAACTATCTGCTTCCTGGACCAATCATATGAAGTAATATTTCTCAGCAAACGTGTTAAAGGCCCAAGTAAAAGTAGCACAATGCTCAGAAGAATTGATTAAACCTAACATTACCTCATCTGAACATCATCAAAGCTAAGGTCATATCAAACTTACTTAAATATGTGTATTGCATGATCTCAGACATTAACCTTAAAAGAGCACTCTTCCTACCAATCTGCATCTCTTCCGGTTGCTCATGAGACAAGTTTTGGATTTTACCTGTAATGCTCTCAGAATTGTTGCCTGAAGTTGCTGATTTCATACACCCCTCTTTGGAAATACATCTCGGATGCAAATTTTGACAGCTTTTGTGTTGCCTAAGAAAACAGTCAAGGTAAGCAGATGTGTTAAAAAACACACAAAATTAATGAACTTCATTCTGTAAAACAGGACAGAAACACAATTTTCTCAAACCCATGAAGAAATAAAAAAAAAAACAAACCAAAACAGACCTGTCAGCATCACCAAATTACTGACGTCTTCCAAATAGTGGATGCTTTTTACATCCACAGCATTTAAATCTGTGTATTCACATAATTTAACTGGAGTATATGGTCATCCCATGTGATTATGGAATAAAATATGATCATGTGAATATAAGTCCTAAAAGCAGGGAAGCCAAATAGGAAATACTTCTTCCCCCTCTCAATGTTTCACAAGACCTGATGACTTCAAGACATCTCTGTGCTTGGGAAGAGGAATTTATGGTTAGTCAATATTAGAGATTGACAGACCTCATACACAGTTCTCCTTTTTAAATGGATGATGGCTGCTACTAAATTATAATAACAAGAGACAAAAAGAAGGTTTGGACCAATATATTAAAATAATTTCTCTTACTTTATGGTAAATGTTCTGTTTCTTGATGCCACAGAGAAGAGCCATTTATTTCCTTTGTCCGAGGTGAACCTGAATGTTCTGATCTCTCACTGCAAAAGCACTGCCCCATAGCTTGCAATGAAATGTTCTTGAAAGACCCTCAGTAACATGTGTGCAGCTGTTTAATTGCTCATTTGCCAGCATGGAAAACGCCCAGTGTCAAAAAATTCCATCTAAAATGCAAACTTCAAAATACTCTAAATCAGATGATAATTGTCTTTACTGATGCTTAAAGTGCAATAATTTTTATCCAGACAGCAATGACATTATGCAAAATGACATGAACTTGGGAGTACTTGAAAGAAAGAATTACATGAATGTGAAAATCTACAAGAACTGTTAGAAATGCACACAGACCATCATCTCACACCACAAATAGGAGCCAGAATGACAATACCATAAATTAAAACAACCCTCAAGCAAAAACTAACATCCAGGAAATGAGAGACAGATTTAAAACAGAGAACAGAAACCAGAAAGCATGACCACTAATGAGATTCTGCACAACACTTACAGTAACAAAGGAGGTGACAAATGATAGCAGAGATACAGTATTAATAAGGAAGTACAAATTATATTTCCTGTTTATGCTGTCTTTCACCTTGCATAGGCACCTAGAAATTGGAAAGGGGGCATATGTTCAATAATCTCTCACTTTAGAGGGGTGGAAAGCTGGGAATGGCATGAAAATCCAATTGCAACACATCTCACAGCTGGAAAGTAGAGAAAAAAAAAGCAAGCTGATATAACCTGCAGAATTAAAATGACATTATAATGCATAAAGTGATGCCCAGCCAGCACAGGAATAATGACTTCAACTCAGATTACAACAGCCAATTTAGTGTAAATATACTGCATGCTAATGTAGTGTCATACTCATTTCCTCTTCCCCTAGTGCTGCTCATATTAGAGGCAGGATTCCCATATTTCTGTCCAGGATTTCTGCCCAGATAATGCAAACGCAGGGAAATTGATGCATCTGGGATACCTCAGAGCAACTGCACGCATGAAATACAGATAACCTGTTTGTGAGAAAAGTCAGGCCTGCTGCACGTGTTCCATTAAGCCCAGAGCTTGTGGAGCCCAGGAGATTTTGAGTGCACGCACAGAGCCCCATTTCAGCACGTGCGCTGCCCTGAGCTCCGCGTGTGCGTGCTCCTTTGGTGGTCTGCACAAGAGCCTTGGACGCATCCAGAGCTGTGACATCTCCACGGCCTGCCCAGAAATGTTGGGCTTTGAAGATCCACAAATCCTGGGCAAGGACTCGGAGCCCTCAAAGAGGCCATATACAGGGAAATTTGGGCATAGACAGGGCAAGTTACGGGCTGTCAATCCCCAGACTGGGGGAGTTGGAATGCAATTTTGTAAAAGTCACATCTAGACAAGGTTGGTGAAGCAACTAAATGAATAAAACATGAGAAATTAGCAGTCCACTAAATAATTAGAAAAAAATACAACCACAGGACATGAACAGAAGTCTTGAATGACATGATTTCTATGCAAACTATAAACACTAGGGGCATAACTTCATATTGCTGAGTCTGAATTTAGTCTTTTAATCTGTGAGCTAAGAAAAAAGAAAACATGTTCTTCCAACATAAGTTTTCTTACTGTTAGGAAACATAGTGCATTAGAGTTTCAAAACACTGCGCACACTCTCCCAAAATGCAACTATTTATGCTCTTAATTTCTTTTCTTCTGCTATCCTCAGTGTCTCAGCACTCTTGCTGCAGTTTGATGATGGATAATGAAGATGGACTTCATGTACAACATTAAAAACCACATACATGGGAGATTCCACTCAATGTGGAATAAACCCAGTAAAAAAAAAATCTCATAAATATACAACAAATATATGAAATGAAATTAATAAGTATTATGCCTTATTGAACATATGTAATAGAGTCTACAAAATAAGAAGTAATAAATGGGACCAAAATACTTCTTATTCTTTAGGGAAAGGAAAGATTTATGCAGTCAGGTGCTAATAACAACTCACATAATCAGCAGCTTTTCTTCTAGGTCGGTTAAACCAAATTCATCCCCAGTGCAATACTACCTTGGCTTCAGTTGTATCAGGGCTTGATGAACCTAATTGGAGTACATCATTAATTGGTATAAATGATAACAGATCCTTTTTAGGAGTAACTTTTCCTTTTCTTTGCCTTTATATCTTTGCACATACTTCACAGAAATCAAAAGACCAGGAGTCCTGACTGAGAAAAAGACTTAAGTATATGCTCATCCTGATTCATGTGTATGAACTCACAGTAACAGTGGAATTTTCTTCCTCTGTCTTCCCAGATCAGATATTTTCCTAGAGAGAATCTTTCTTTTACATGTTACAAAACCTTTTTAGAACAGAAAGCTCATACTTAATGCCATAAATCTGTGTTTCCTCAATCCCATATTGTACTGAACTTTTGTTCCAAATTAGCAACCCCACAACTGACCTTCTGGCACAAAACAATATGGTTTTGCTGTCTCAAACTTCTATCTCTACCTTTAAAAGGTCTTTGCTATGTGTTTTAATATAAACACCCTGCATTTTGTTAAAAGTTGATCTTTAGGACTAATGTCTAACCTGAATTATTTTACAGCAATATATAATCCTAACTCAGAAAATGGATAGCCGCAGATGTTTAGCAGGCACAGAAATCTTCCTGAAAAGCATGGACTATCATGTATTGTTCTGCTAGTTCAGGATTCTTGCTTGCAATATGACCAATGTCCTCGGCCAAGAATGTGACCCTCTCGATGTCCTACAGGCTGGCTTATGTCAGAGCAGAGTCTGCCTCCCCTCCTTGGAGAAACTTGGTGGCTGAGCAAGTGCTTCCTTGGGCTATTTCTGCTCCTGCAGGGATTCAGCCATCCTAAGCGTTGAGATGCTCCCAACTACCCTACCATGCCTCCTCCACCTCCAGAACGTACTCAGCTCTGATACCAGAAGTCTGATGGAACAGCTTTAGCTGTGTTACAGCCAAACCACGAGAGAGGCGAATATATAGAAACACGGTTCATGCTTGGAGCAACAGGTTAATTCTATATAATACTTACTGCCATCATAAAAGCCTAATTATATGTCAACCACTGCAGTATGCATGAGTTTGGGTAGAATTAGAGATACTGAGGAACACTCTCAAACTCCTCTCCTAGTATAGTGACTGGACTTTATTAAGTTGGATGACATTTCGGTCCCAGTAGAGGAACTGTCTAGGGACTCTGAGTTCTCAGAGGGTTATTTTAAACTAAAACCCAAATAAAACAATTTAATACCATTAGCATTATAAAAGAAAATATTACTGAAGTGCTGTCCTGAACAAAGCTTCTTTATACAGTTCGACACTTGGTTTGGAACTGACATCTCAAAGAACACTCCATATTTTATCCTCACTCTTCACCACCATCTATGAATAATAAAATTCTCACATGCGTACGTATTTCAAATGAAGTTTGCAACTGAATTTAGGCTCTGTGCTTCACACCTAGCAAGTGAAATTGAGGCCAGGAGCAGGAAAATGTCTCTGGGAGGTTCCCACTCCCACTCTGAGGAGGAATGTCCCATGGCTGGTGGGGAAAGCCTGCTGATGCTGCTCACAAGCACTGGCAGCAGTGATGATCCCACAGCCCCCCCAGCAGCCACTTTGTTACTCTCTCTTGCAACTTAAACCCATTATTCATTGCCCTTTCCCTGGCAGGTCTTGACAACAATTTATTCTTTCCCTATTTACAGGAGACTTTTTAGACATTCGAGGGCTGTCTTCACATCTTTCTTAACCCTAGTTTCTTCCAGACTGCACCAGTCTCAGAACTGACACTGAGCACCAGGTGAGGCTTCAAGCAGCATCCGCTGAAGTCAGAGATTATTTTGCTTGCCAGTATTGCTCCTATTTACACAAAGCACCCTGTGCTATTTGCTTTTCAAAGGAAAAGTCTATAAACTGGCAGTAGATGACAGAAAATGAAGTTCTCTGAAGTGCTATGATTGCTCCCACATTTTGCCTGAGCTGGTCCTTGCAGTAATACCTTGTTTGTGTTTTGGGTGTGTATGTTTGAAAACAACAGCATAAGCAGAGGTATATTCCCTACATGGATTGTCTCCTACTTGCAAGAAATGAAAAGAATTTGCCTGACTTTGCAGATGTTGAGTTCTGCTTCTCTATTATACATCAAAAATCTTTTGTTTCTGTCATACTGCTGACGAGCGAGCAGAGCTGCAGCCATTTTGCCTAGGTTAATGTATGTTATATTCCTCTTCCACCACAGCAGGGTGCCTCTAAGAGACACTGACTGCTCTCTGGTCTGTCCCCAGAGAGCAAAAGGATGTGTCTGTGTGGATTAGCATGTGAAATTCACAGTATATGAGTTTCCAGACATGCAGCAGCCTGTGCAGCTCCAAAAGCCTCCAAAGTTGGAAGACCTGCCTGAATTAAATTCTCTTCTGTTCTCTGTCCTTAGCTAGGGGCACTTCTGCCCTCTCACTCTTCCTTGTCTTTTCAAAGTGTAAACTTAGATGGCAAAGCGGAATAGTCCAGGCAGCACGCTGTGACCTCAGCACCAGCAGAGGAGTCACTCCAGAGGGATGCACTGTACCACATGCTCCACCTGGAGTAGCACCCTCCTCACTGGAATACTTTAGAGCTTGTATTTCATCCCAAAGGCAGCATTTTGAGGTCAGCGTGTCTTTGGAGGGCAATAAGTTGGCAGGGTCTCTGACTTGTCATGGACTTTTCCAACTTCAGCGCTGAATGTGTCCCCAAATGAAGATGGTTACAGGGAGGCTCAGGGCATCACACTAATGGAAACATCTTCTCTGGAATTCTCAGCTGGTCAAATACATCCTAAATCCAGTCCTATGGTGATGTTCACATGGAGAAACAGAGGGTTGCAAAGAGTCTGTCCTGCATTATCAAGTGAAAGCATGGAATTTTCTGCACTCAATCTCATTTCTTTGGATAGAAAGCAAACAAACAAACAAACAAACCAAACAACAAACAAACAAAATCAAACCAAAAATAAAATCATTTGGCTAAAAAATATATTTAAACCGGTTCCTATATTCAAAGAGAATTACTACAAACCAGTTCCTCTCACAGCACATTTCAACATTCTCAAGCCTATAACCAATAGTGTCTATTACATTTCATCTGATGAGATCTTTAAGAGATAGAGGGTTTCTAAACAGTTTGAGGTTATTAATCTGTCAAGTACAACATTAAAGACTGTAAATATTTGTAAAAGCAACTTTTAAAACCCAAAGGATATTAAATATACAAGAGATGTGGAAAATAGTGGCAACAGGAAACAGAAAGCAATGGAAGAGCAGGAATCCATCTCATGGTATATGCAAGGATTTCTGCCATACTCACAGGATTCAGGTGGACTACTTCTCCAAGGTACAATTAAGTCAGTTCTAATTACCTTAATTTTCAGTTTTTCATTTTAAATTTCACTATTACACACGATCCCAAATTTCAGAGGTAATAGAGCAACCCCCTACGTAATCTTGGAACTGCCTTCTTACAGGGAAAATGGACAACATGGCTGCAGATAATGGTGCACCACACCCCTATTCATAAAGCTTTCTCTACATTTTTCATTTCACTACAGTCAAAACATGCAGGAGATGGAAGGAAATATTGGAAAGAGCTGGAACATGGGACTGTAAATAACTGATAAAAGTAGAAGAGAGAGCCAAAGAGCATGGAAAGAGACAAGGGACAATGGGTAAAAAAGGAGGTATTTCCGTGCACAAGCATGTGCACATCTTGACGTCACTCCTATGCCTAACATTCACCACATCTAGTTGCCTTTGGAAGCTTCAGGTTTCTGGGTTTTCAATTTATTACATCCAGAGTGGGTATCTATATTTGAGACTTCTGATCTAGGCTTTTTCTCCAGTATGAAGTCATTTTATCCTATTCTCTGTTACATACCGAGCAGAATAAAATACATAACAGAATCCCACATATTCCCAGTTACATGCTGGTGTTACACAAGTGTCAAACTGTCAGGTTTTGTTGTACAAGCTGGTTTATTACTGGCCCGCTCTAATTACAGTCTCAGTCGTAGTAAATTCCCTTAATCCTAAGAACCAGGCTTGTTATACAGACACATTCTGTAGTGCTTGCAGAAGGAAAACAGAATTCTTAAACATCTGGATTAAAAACATTAGAGGTCTCAAGCCCAGCACCCTGAGAAATCCTGAATCTTGCTCTGTGGGAAGGGCACTACAGATTACAAGGACTAGTGACAATGTGGGGGAGGACCTGGTCAGGAGGAGGTTGACCAAAAAATTGATGCTGCTCAAGCTCTCCAGAGTTCTTAAAGCAGCAACTGTTGAATCTGTCTTGGTCAAATTTGTGTCGTGCTTCCTGTTTATTCCCAGAAAAAAGATATTGCAGAAAAAGTATATGAAGTAAATTTAATCCTTACTCAACATCAGCATTACCATAGTATCCCAGCACTCAGACTGTGCCTTCAGGCAGGGGGATGAGTGAAGGGTACAGAATATAAATTGCACACTCCCCATCTTAGAGACTTTGTGTTTTGAAGGAGATGTCACAGCATTTGTACAGGCACATATTTATTCAAGGAGAGCTATTTTGCTGAGAGGTTTTCTGCTGCATCTAGTGTGTCAGATAAAACTTGGTTACATATGCCCTCCCTGTGCAACTGGTGATCCTTCCTCTCTTCTCCTTCTCTGCATGATTGCCAGATCTTTTTGCAGAGTCCCCAAAAGAATCAGCGTAATTCTGTGCTTGGGGGACTCTAGTAGTGGGATCAGCTTCATTTTTAGGTGTTTGTTTCTTTGAAATATCTTTTTAATCAGGGAGAATGCTAAACAGGGCCCTTCCTCAAACTGTATTGTTTTGTGATCAAATGCACCCATAGTTTGAGCTTCTCTGCTGCACAACAACAGATGACATTTCTGTGTCAACTTTTATGAATTCTTTTTGCAAGCTTCCTCCTGAGTTCATTACAGAGTTAAGGCAGAGAATGGAGCTGTTTATCCCAGGAAAACCCAAACATATGCATTTATCAGTGGTGTGTGTGCCCTCCTTTTTTTCCTTTTTGCAATACTTCTACAGTGTTATGACTTGCCCCTATATTTCCTCTCAGCTTTTTTGTCTTTTCCTTCAACTTGAGTCTGATTATTTTGAATTAATATGATCATAGTTGCAGAGTTTTCATTGCACATTTTTCCTTGGAGCCTGGGGGCCCATTATTTAGGAGGTTGCTTTTACCCTCAACATTTCCTCCTGTATGGTACTAACTTCACAAAAGTGCCTGCTTTTAATTGCAAAACTTTTGCTATTTCTATACCAAGCTGCAGACACTGGAATTCTCTACTCTGCAACGTGACTGTCTGTTCCTTTTCTGCTTGTTGGCTTCAGGCAACAAACACACGAGAATTTCAATTGTATTTTCACGTAATTTTCCTCTGTCTCATCGTTCCAATGTTTCAGACATTAGTTTTAAGACCATATGTTCCTTCCAGAGCATAAATACCTTAATTAAGATGTAGGCCTAAAATAATCCCTAAATAGATTGAAGAGGTCTGAACAGATTTTTTTTTTAGTTTAGGCAGAACTTCAAGTTTTTTGCTGAAAGCTCTCAGGTTTTATATATCATAAAAAAAAATAATCAAACTACATCTAGACTACACCTCCTTGAAGATTTTATTTTAGACACTACTTTTAATCTGTTGGCACAGAACTGAATGAAAGAACTTTTTCTGAGAAAAATGCTACTCAGTAGAATTGCAGAGTTTTCCACATTACAATGTGTCATGACCAGGGCTGAGAGAAGCAGTCACTACCACATGACTACGTGGTTTCTTTCTAAATTTGGTGCCTTGCTTCTTAGTAATACATACCTTTTTTGTTCATTTTTTGTTTGTTTTTCCTTCCTTTTTCTTGCTGTCCATGGCAACATTATTAGGTCTGATTGAAACAGAATTGTGAAGTTCATAGAACAGATTTTTGCCTAAGCAGTACTACAGGTTGCAAGACCTGCAGCAATTTCTCAGAAGTTACTGGGAAGATAAGAAGTTAAAATGCTGTCAGACAAGCTTAACTGCATGGAGATGTGAATAGGAGCTAATCTATGACAAGGGGGCTGAGAGGCATAGAAGTGTGATCTATTCCTGGCACAATTTAGAAAAAAACCATGACCATTTTCTTCAACTATTTGCTAAGGGGAGAGTGAACTGTGAAGATCTGTCAGATACTCAGTGAGTTTTTCACAAGGACAAAAATGACAGAATTTTTAAGAGGTAAAATGAAGTCCCAGTGGAACAGATAGATGTCATTAAAAAGAGTGACTACAAATGGAGTCTGACATGGTCCAAATGAAATGGAGACACGGTCTAGGTGGGTCAGGCTCTCTAGGTTGATCTACACAGCAAGCAGATGGCCGGGCTTGCGGGGCAGATCAAATCTGACCCCATGAATCTGAACTCAGAGATGATTCTAAGGTTTTCTGGTTTCATTCTGGTGGTAAGCTGAAGATCACCAACAAGTTAACATACCCAAATTATTGTCCCATTATGCTTTAAAAGTTCTTCCTCATTATAAAACAGTCAAGTTTCTAAAAAAACCCAAAATGTTTTTAAAATAAGGCTTCAACAGTTTTTCTTTTTCACAATTTATTTAAATACAATAAAACTTTTTAAGGAGGTATTTCAACATTTCTTTGAAAAGTGACACTGAATCAGTTGGATGGCATAGTGCTAAAAACCACCTGTTTTCCTAGAGGCTATTGCTCTGTCTCTGACGGCCCCAGAATTTTCAGCTGTTTCCTCATATCTTGCCCCGTACACTGCAGTTCATATGGCCTGAGCAGGGAAAAGTAATTCATGTGAATCCTTTTGCAGGCTGAAGATCTTAATAATGCCCTGTGGCAGGCTGCCCAATATGTGCATTTCCAGAGCCATCTGCTACCTGCAGTTCAACATAGAACATGACTTGGCTACAAGAATTACTTTTTGCACAGAGACGTGCTCGTACAGTTTTTACTGGCTGTTCTGAGGTTTCAGGAACATATATTTTTTTTAGTCCTTGAAGAAACTAACTCATTCACCACACCCTTTTCTAGAGGGAGCTGCCTGGCCACGTGTTTTCTTAGGCTTTGCATCAAAATTAAATATACAGAGGTAACCACCTGCAGCCTGCACATACGTGTGGTTCATGGTCAAGTGTTTAATAAATTCAGTTCCATAAGGAAAAAAAATATCTATGCTACTTGTATTTTGTGTCCATATGCTAAAAGACAAATGTATCTAGTTCAGAATAGTACTTAAATATCCCAAAAGGCAACAAGCAGCTCTTTATATGAATGACACTTGACTTATGTTTGAAGAATATTTGGACTTTGACTTGGAAGCACTTAGACATAAGGGATGCACTACAAAGGAAGAGATTCATTTTGAACAGATTATAGAAACCATGTGTGACAGAGTAGAACAAATGTTAAGTACTTGTTTTGAACATAATTGAGAAGGGCACTACCAGTATTTTATGCACAAAGCTTGCATAAACAGAAAAATATATCCAGTAGCTCCTACCTTAACAGGTGTCCCACATAATATCTCAGGTTGGTGGCCAAAGAAGGTATGTGAAATATTTAGGTGAAACAGATGCCATGGAATGATCTACTCCCTCATTTTCCTCTGAACTTAGGCTGTAATTCTTCTACCAAGTATTGTCAGTAACAAAGACTGACTTCAAAGCCTAGAACTCCACTGCAAAATGTCAGAACAGTTTGTGTTTGTCCCATTCACCAAATCCAGGAAAAAGTAAATATCCAGTCCTATATCCTGTGTTTGTAAAGTCCAGTCCACCAAATCACTGCACTATGCATTTTTTTTACTGTCCTCAAAAAAACAAAGCTGTCACAGAGCTTCACGCCCTCTTATCTCTCTGGGCTGCCCATTCAACTAAGCACAAGGTATCATCCAGCAAAGTTGCTATTAATTTCAGATCCAGAATTGCTGTGTTAGTGGTTGCTTTTCTGCCAAGTCGTCTCCACTTGCTGCCTTGAGCTTTAATGTTGATTAGAGCTCAGCTGAACACCTCATCTCTGGCTGGCTCCAACAGTGAGAGCTAGCTAAATAAAAAGGACCAAACCTCTGAACCCAATTCAAGGCCCTTCTCCAGAGTAGCAAAAATTGTTGTCCTAAGGCCAAGAATAAAGTAGATTAAACAGGTAGAAAAGGTGGGCTTGATGCCTTGCTGGGGATTCCTGCTCATCCCTGCTTCTCTAACTGAAGTGATCCTGCATGTCCCAACCCATGGTAGCAGAAGGATACTCCCTTTTCTGAGACTGCAGCAGTGATGGAGGAAGAAGCAGGTTCATGGCTGCTCTTCTGCAGAGCCTTTCCTTGAATCCATCTCCTTGTGCACATCAGCAATTCCAGTACTGGTGGTTACTGGGCTCAGCAAAATTGTTGAGGTCTATTCAGCAACACCTTTGAACTTTGTAGGCTTAGTCAGCTGTACACCTTAGGTCACCAGAATGTCTCTCATAAATGAGCAATCAAAGCCCAACATTCTGTTCAAGCCCTAAACAAGCAAAGAAAAGTAAACTCAGAAATCAGTTTTTCTCAGATACTTCTGAGGATCTGAATCGACTGTCTGACAGATTTAGTAAGAGGAGGGGTCCCTATTTTGTAAAGCACAGACACCGGGCCTCATACTGGATTAAGCCCTATAAGTTCCTTGGAAGTTCCAGCTCCCTCAGTACCAAGTGTTTTGAAATCGGGGTGTAGTGTAGCTGCATTTTTTTCTCTTGGAGCAAGGACAGCTATTGATAAATAAGGGAAATCAGTCACTGGGACAAAGTCAGAGACTGACTCCAGTGGGTGTACACGTCTATGCAGCAGAAATTTATGAGAATGCTTCAAGAATGGAATTGTGATCTAAACTTGTTAGGGAATGCTACTGGATTTTTATTCTGTGCTAAGGTGATGCTTTCTGGTTACCAAAGTCACCATACACTCAGGACAGCCCACAGACTGGGCTGGCTGTTATTTAAACAGTGACATAAGCCTGTGAAGTGTAATAGCCCTAATGGGCAAGAGGAACGAGTGCGGAGGGTAGGGAGAATTGATTAGCTGGTGGGATACCAGTAAATACGAAGTGCTTAATCACAGGCGGACTCAGCACCTTGATCTCCCAATCAATAGCACTTGCAGGTTCAGAGCACTTGAGGAAGCCTTGGGTTTAAAGAGAAGATAAAAGGTGCTCTGTCTTTGTTATTTCTGCAATGTTCTATACATGTATATTCTATTTCATCCTAGGATTTTACAATTTTGAATGAAGCAAACACTTCACCCATTTCAGAAAGAAAATATACAGCTGCTCAGTACCAGAGAGCAGCCTAGGTTTAGGAATAAAGAGGGCATCATATATCCTTGTAAAGCTGTGACTTGAGAAAAAGGGATTTTGGTGTTTAAACCTAAACAAGTACTTAATTGAGATGGAGGCTAATTACCTATACCCTGGCAGAAATTGTAGAAAGTTTTTGAATGGACATGACATCAACCTGTACTGTGAGAGATGCCACCTCTAACATCCATCAGTACCTTCAGTAATCAGGAGCACAGTAAAGTCTGCAACTGGCCTAGGGAGGAATGAGCTAAAAAGAGGCACAGTTTGATTTTTCCTTTGGGCTAGAGAGAAAAAAAAGGAAGAATAAAACCCATACACAAGGCTTATGTTTCAGCCAGCAACCACTGAGCTGTCCCTGCTGTGAACTGATAACTGAGACTGATAATAAATGTAGCCTGACTCTATCAGCTGTACAGACTTATTGTGCTGGGCTGAAAAGAGAAATAAAATCAAGTAGTGCCAAGGAAGGACAAAAATGGATTCTCAGAATACTGAGACCCCTGTGAACTTTGCCCATTTGGTTAATAGAAATCTTGGACACAGACCATCTCAGGACAGGCTCAAAAAACATAAATCCTGACTAACATTGTGCTAGCTTAAGTCTCAAGGTTTTAATTTCATATCTGTAAATGTTGTTTGTCAACTTTAGGACTGAAAACCAGAAATTAAATACCGAAGCAATATTGCAATGTAGCATTCAGCTTGAAATGCTCCAGTAGAAAACAGAGGGGGGGACTATATTTCTGTGATTATTTTTTATGATATACCTTTACTCTGTTCTTGTCATATACTGTTACAATTTTTGGCAAGCAACAAGCAGCTTACCCTTAGTAATTGAAAGATATTTTCCAGCCTTAAGCTGGCTGCCTGCTGCCACATCTGATCTTGTGCTGCTGCTTGTGCTCGTGAGATGAAAGGGCTGGGAGACAAAGAGCCACAGCCATCTTGGAGCTGGGCTGCAGGAAGTTGCTCGGGAAGTGGGAATTCACACAAACACCCTGTCCCATCCTAAGTCACTCCTCTGTAGCTTAACATTGCTTCTCAGAGCCCATAAAAAAGCTATGGGAGATTTCAACAATGGAAAGTTCACAATTCCCCCAAGGCTGAAAAGCAAGGAAAGCAATACACTTCTTCTTTTTTTACATCTTCATCCCAGTGTGTTCCTGCAGGTCTCCTGCATCTATTTCTCCCATTGTCTCCCATTGTACCATTGTACCATTTTCCAGAGGTTTGTGTTCTTGTCAACATTCACCACGCATTTTCCATCTCTCCTTCATGTAAATCCCCATTACCACATTCTATTCCTATGTGTGGTGAAAAAGCTGTGTTGCTGAGTGCAACGTTACACACGACACCTCCAGAGCCTTTGGAGATTTGAGGGACAATCTGATGGCATCATTGAGGGCATTTGAGGCATCTGGTGCCTGCAGAGCCAAGGCAATGGAAAATGTTAAGACTGAGACAAGAAAAAATAGAAAAACTCAACAAAAATAGTGACTATAAACAAACAAACAGACTAAAATTAAGGGTAAAAACAGAGAAAAAAAGTGAAAGAGAAAATATTCTTTTACCATGGAAACTATTGGTGCTACATATAGATAAAGGTCTGACAATGTTTCCTTTTTAAATCCCCTATTTACAGGGATTATGTAGTTCAGATGTGGAAAGGCTCTGAAATACAGCTTACAAGGTCTCAGGAAAGAAGCCTTACAAATAAATTTAACTCTTTCCTTCTTAAGTATAAAACTATAAATGCTAACTAATTTTAAGAGCTGTGGAAAAAAAAAAAAAAAAGCCAGAAAAACCTAGCACACTCCTTGAGTCCAAGTTAGATTTTTTGATTAATTATTTAAAAATTTGCTCCATCGCAGATAATTCCATCTATTCAGACTCTTCACATGAGTTCAAAATACAGCTATTTTTTATTAGATTGGTAGGGACAGACAGACATCCAGCTTTATTTCTCTTTTGGGCGCGATACATTTCTTGAAGATGGAAGAGGAAGGTAAGAGTCACTGAAGTTCCTTTGCCACTAGCAGGGTGTTTCTAGGCAAGGAAGACTCAGATTATCAAACCTGCAAGTGATCTTAGACTATCACATCCTCAAAGTAATGTAAAACCTCTCTGAAGCAGGAGTGGGTATCTGCTCCCTGGATGGATGAAAGCAGCTTCTAGAATCCAGCTCTTCTTACAAGTGGTCGAAACTCCAAGTTGTAATTTACCACCTGCAAATATTTTGCAGTATTTTCTTAAAAATAGCCGTTTCTGCAAACATTCCTCTTATAGACTCACTCTTCCAATGGACTGTTTACAAAGAATAAATACAAAGTGTACATTAGAGCAGAGAAAATAGAAGAGGTGTCTATTTGCAAAGCTGTTGGCTACAGCAGGTTCACTTTTCTGTCCTCACAGGTTCAAACCTGCATTTTTATGGGAGTTTTGCAGGTAGTCTTTTCGCTCTGTTTTCTTTTTAGCCACTCACACCACATTTTTAGCAAGCGAAAACTGTGTAAAAATATTTATATTTCTATGAAATTCAATATGCTCACAAACAGACTTAAATGTTCATGGGCACACCTGGTGGCAGAGAGTATAGAAAGGACTACTTAAGCATCAGGAGTTAGAGTTTTGCATGTCACCAAACAGAATGGAATCAAAATATTTAAAGCTTTGGAACCCACACACTTGGGCACAAAAACTAATCCCTTTTCTCATTTTCTAGAAAAAACTGAAGATGAAAACAGGCTGCTGAAATAAAAGTAGTAATTTTCCTCCAGGTTTTTACTTGCTTCAATCTAGCCAGTCTTTCAGTGCATCAGTGACCCTTTAGACCTGAAAAAGGCTTTTAAAGTGCAAATTTTTATTCTTGAAGTAAAATATTAAAATTAAAAAAAAATTAAGATACTCTTACTGTGGTATAAATGCTCTGATAAGACACAAACTACTGACATCTAGGTCATCAGAGAAAGGAGAAATCCCTGCTTTCTGCATGGATTGGAAGCATTGAACTTTCCATGAGTGGTTCCAGCTTCAAATGCTGTTCAAACCTGTCCACATTCGAACCATCCAGCTGCAGTGCAAGAGGTGCTCATTTCTCGATGGAGATGTGCCAAGGCATACGGAACTGGGAAAAACTGCTCTTTGCAATACATGCTTTGGCACAGGATGCTTCTGAACATGTCACAGCGATTAAAAAGAGGGAGAGAAAGTGCACTGAACTGGCAGATGTCAGTGGTTCAGTGCCTGTGCTGGCCGGGATTTGCTCTTGGAGGACGAGCTGGCAGAGCTGCCTCTGCACAGCGCAGTGCTGGGCAAAGACAGAGCACAGCGGCAGGAGCGTGAGGATCTGGGCAGGTTTAGAGATTTGGGCCTACGGGTTTTTCTTAGGATATATTATTTTCTCCTTTTCTGTTGGATTCAGCGTCCTTAATGACGGGAAAGAAAGTGTACAGGAAGCCACAGAATCACAGAATCAACTAAGTTGGAAAAGACCTTTGAGATCATCAAGTCCAACCTATGACCTAACACCACCTTGTCAACTAAACCATGGCACTGACTGCCACATCCAATCTTCTCTTAGACATCTCCAGGGATGGTGACTCCACCACCTCCCCAGGGAGCCATCCCAATGCCAAATCACCCTTTTTGTGAATTACTTCTACCTAATGTCCAACCTGAACCTCCCCTGGTGCATCTTAAGACTGTGTTCTCTTGCTCTCAGTGGTTGCCTGGGAGGAGAGACCGACCCCCACCTGGCTACCTTTCATGTAGTTGTAGAGGGTGATAAGGTCTCCCCTGAGCCTCCTCTCCCCAGGCTAAACACCCCCAACTCTCTCAGCTACTCCACACAGGGCTTATGTTCCAGACCCTTCGCTATCCTTGGTGCCCTTCTCTGGACAGGCTCCAGCACCTCAATGTCCTTCCTAAACTGAGAGACCCAGAACCAGACACAGCACTCAAGGTGTGGCCACACCAGCACCGAGTGCAGGGGAAGAATTCCCCTGGTCCTGCTGGCCACACTGTTCCTGATACAGGCCAGGATGCCATTGGCCTCCTTGGCCACCTGGGCGCACTGCTGGCTCATGTTCAGTCAGCTGTCAACCAGTGCCCCCAGGTCCCTTTCTGCCTGGGCACTGTCCAGCCACTCTGTCCCCAGCCTGTAGCGCTGCAGAGGGTTGTTGTGGCCAAAGTGCAGGACCCAGCGCTCAGACTTGTTAAACCTCATATTGTTTGATTCAGCCCTTCTATCCAGCCTATCCAGGTCCCTCTGCAGAGTCCTCCTACCCTCCATCAGATCCACTCTCATTCCCATCTTGGTATTTTCTGCATATTTACTGATAGTGGACTCAATCCCCTCATCCAGATCATCAGTGAAGATGTTAAACAGGACCGGCCCCAGCACAGATCCCTGGGGGACACCAGTGGTGACTGGCTGCCAACTGGATGTGGCACCACTCACCACCACTCTCTGGGCCTGGACATCCAGCCAGTTCTTAACCCAGTGAAGAGTGCGCCTGTCCAAGCCGTGGGCTGACAACTTTTCCAGAAGTATGCTGTCAAAGGATTTGCTGAAGTCCAGGTAGACATATCCATAGCCTTCCCTGCATCTACCAGTTCACCTGGTCATAAAAGCAGATCAGGTTGATCAGGCAGAACCTATCTCTCCTAAACCCATGCTGGCTGTGTCTGCTCCCCTGGCCATCCTGTAAGTGCCATATGATTGCATTCAAGATGATCTATTCAATAAGCTTGCCAGGCATCCAGGTCAGGCTGACAGGCCTGGAGTTTCCCAGATCCTCCTTCTTGTGGATGGACATCACACTGGCCAGCTTCCAGTAACCTGGAATCTCCCTGGTTCACCAGGACTGATGACAAATGATGGAGAGCAACTTGGTGAGCTTTAAAAAAAACCCTTGTCATTTCTGTTCCCAGAGTAGTTTCTGTTCCACGAATAAAGTAGACATACAAAGCTCAAACCCTGTAATTCTTGCTGCTTACTCATTTGTGCTAAACTATTGGATAAAATTTCTTCATTATTTTCATAACTCATATGGTTATGATAGACAGGTGAAGGCCCATCTAAATGTCATTGACTTCAATTTTCAAAAAGAAAAACCCCCCTCACACAAACACAAGTCCCCTTCCAAGAAAAGAGGAAATGAGAGGTGTATTGCCTTAGCTCCAGGTATGCTGCAAAACTGCCATGTTCAAGGTAGATGCAAGTTTGGGGATGGAACATAATTCCAGAAAAAATCAGCTGCTTAAATCCAAAAGAAATTTTAATTACACTGATAAAATTCTGCCTTGTAAATGCATCTCACCTTTCTTTCCCCTCTAGCTTCATGCCCTTCATCTGCTGTAGAAATCACAGTTTATTCACACTTATATATATTCACACAGTATATTCATATCTTGTGATATATAATCACAAAAATGAAGAATCTGGGAAAAATGTGCTCTTTAATATCTAATTGCAACAGATACTTAAAACCGCAGATACATATGTAACTTTTCCCAGTGTGTTTGTGCTGTATGACTTTGCAATGTATAAAAAAATTGGGGTTCCCTGAGAGCAATACTAAATAAAAGCCTGTTTGCATTTGCTGTTTTGTCACGAGTTAAGTGTCAAATGTATTTTAAGTCATCTGAGTCACTGCACATAGAGTTTCTAAAACCTACAGCCATAAAAAACTATAGCAATTTGATTGGCAGCATGCTTTTGAATGTAATTAATACAATGAAAATAAAACATGAAGAACTGTGACTGATTCTGTGTGTGCATGTCTGCTTGCTCGATACAGGAGTAGAGCTAAACCCCAAGAGTAAAAAAGCTACTATTCACAATATTGGTTATCCAACTTCACCAGAATATAATTGGTCCTCAGGGAATACAACACAGAGAAATGAGTAAAATACCTAGAAGAATGGAAAGTGAGAGTAGGAAGTTAAAATGCAATTATTTTATGGTATTTAAAATACTGATTATTGAAGCCAGCTCTTCTTAATTTGTTTTGACGAAAATAGAAAATGCTATTTCAAATCTATTTATTGTAAATGTGGTTATCAGTGGGGAAAAAAAGGATAAATTTAAAAGAAGCTGAGACTTATCTGTAGATACTCCCACTACTTCTGAAAAGCCAGTTTTCATCAATTACTTTTTGCAATTGCAAAGAAAACAGAACCATCTGAGCAGTCCAGCTTTTTATGCCCAGTGTTTCTATGGATGCTTAAGGACTGCATGGACAACGACAGGGAGGAGGTTCATTTTTACGTACTTGCAGAACTGTGGGAGTGCTTTAGGATGACTTCCAGCCTTCAGTCCTCTTGAAGATATTGAAGGACCAGACTGAAAGATGATTTGGGTGAATACCTTGGGGAAGGTGGGTTTCAGAAATTGATGAGGTGCCATATGAGATGTAACAACCTGCTCCAAAGCTCCATCCCTGAGTTTCTTATTCCTGGGATTTTAAGATTACATGTTTGTGCCGATGGCATGCATTTTAAAAGACTATCATCATCCCTGTTGCTGCTGTGCTGCTTCTGCCAGGCCCTACACAACAAAGAGACTTTTTGTGCCCAAGAGAGTTCACAATTAACTTAGTGATGAGAGGAAGGAAACGTGGTGAAGAGAAGGAGCAGCAGAGAACACTGACATGTTTCTGCACAAGGGACAAGTGGCACTCACTGCAGGCGGAGCACCCAGCATGCCCAGTGTTTCATGGGCATGTCCAAGCAGACAGGTCTGAATGAGAGATCTAAGCCAGGATAAAGCACCACCTTTGGTGCTTTTTGCAGATTCTACAAAGATTCCACCTCCCTTAGGCCAGCTTCAGTCTCCCTGGGGATCGAGGACAGCCCTTGGGCACCTGATGGGGAACAAATCCAAACGTGAGAGAAAGGGCAGGACAGGAAGAAGAGCAAAAGTCATTCCCATGATAAGACAAGGGAAAGAGGGAAAGAAATAAGAGTTGTAACAGAGGGAAAACTTCCACAAAAGGGGAGATAAAGCAGAGCAGGAAGGATCTACAGTTCTGGAACTGAATTGCTAAGTTGAAAAACACGTTCTGTGTAAAATACATTTTGGTGGCTCCATGAGTAATAGCACCATGAGCAATGAGTCTAAAATCCTCTGCCTGGTTGAAGACAGGTATGGAGATCAATAAAACTCAAAAATAAACAATTTTGTTTACTTTTTGTCAGGTCTGAAAAGTACAAGGAATTACATTTAGAAGTACATAGAGGGGTTACTCTGCCACAGACTTAAAAGTCAGGAAAAAGTAGGAACCTCAAGGCTGTCTGTGCAACATCATTCCAACCCCTGGAAGCAGATGTGATGTTTCCTTCTGAGTTCCCAGAGAATTTTTGTCTTTTTGTGACTTCTACTGGATCCCCTGTGTCACCCATCTGTGTAGCTTCACAAGTGCTCAGATTGAGAGAAAAACAAAGACACTTAAGAATTTTTCACTATGAAATGAGTTAAGGAGGCTGCTGTAAAATATTTCTTTAAGGTAAATGTTATCACTTTTAACAACAGTAACAAATTATCTGCAGGTATATCATGTTCTGCTATTTAAAGTAAGATAAGTACAAACACTCATCCTCATACCTTAATTAAAAAACTCTAAGTGTTATGCTTTTCCTCAAAATGGATGACACTCACTTGATTACTGTAAGCATAACCACACTCAGCTTTAACCACAACAAATTATCCATCACTCCACATCTTTTGCTGTTAATGGCAATGTAAGTACAATCTTCAAAAGCATCCAGTAATAGCAGACTAAAGGCTGTTTCATTGCTTGTCCAAAAATAGCAGAAAACTACCTTTTATATCATTCCAAGGACTCTGCACTTTCTAGAAAATGTATATCTTACTCTTATCTGCAGCTTGTCAGAAAAAAGCTGTATGTCTTAGAAGTTCTAATATGCCCTGTGCTTCAGGCAGGCTTGGTTTTCCAAACATTTAGTGGGAGCTTATTATCTTGAATTAAATTTGTTATCTCTGCAATGTAAAAATATAATAGACTTTGGTATCATTGTGTTGTATTGACAGAAAGTACTAAAATGGGAAATGTAACTGATGTATGCAGTGTGGAGCTGCTCCTGGAAGGACTAACAAGCCATGGACGTCCTAATGGAACAAGAACAATGGAGATTAAATAAAGAACTGGGATTTTCTCCTAGAGATGACAAAATAGTGACTCTTTCTAATATTGGCTGTTCAAATATTACGGCACCAAAGGAGCACAGGGACTACCACGCTGAGAAAGACCAAGGAATAATACCAAGATTTGCTCTTCTACCAATTATATACACAAGATATTTAGGATGAAAATCAAGCCCCAAATGACATACACTCTAATTGCGGATTATATAGGGTCAGAAGGTGAGTTTCTTCTGACCTCGGCTACCCTGCTTGTGCTGTGAAATATGAAGAAACTCTTTAATTTTCATCTTGATGGCTATAACAGTAGTTTGCACCCTCTTTTATATTGACCCTTCTCTATTAGCCGATACAATCTCCTGGTAACAGGATTAAAAGGCACTGAAATACACAAATAGATCATTAGGGACAAATTACATTTGTAACTAATGCGATTCTTAAGGCTCGGAAGTGATAATCATCAGATGGTGGCAGACAAAGAAACCCCAAGAAAATCCCTTGAAAACCATGGCTGAACTTGCAATTAAGATGAAACTAAATTTATTCCATGTCAGCAGTATGTTCATTGCCTTGGCTTCCACGGCAAGGGGCATGCCCAGTCCCTCCAGGATCAGAGGGTAATGTTATATTCCCCTTGAAGCCAAAGGGAAATTCCCTCCTGAGAGTCTGTGCCACAGGCCAGGTGATGAGGCAGCAGCAGCAGCTCTGTTGCTCCCCTGTTGATCTGGCCCCAAGGCTCTTTCCTTGGCTTTACTGCTTCAGTCAGCCAGCCCTTCGCAGCTTGGCTCCCACTCCAAGCCCCCAGCTAGAGGTGCTTTCACAAGTTCTCCCATGATCTCTCATATTCAACATTTTACTGCCATCCCATGGGAGCTTTTTGCTAAAATGTTTGTATTCTGACCCTGTGTCTCCCCACACTTCTTTTCCTTTTTCTTTTAGGCTCCCCTTCATGAGGAGCTTTTTCAAAAGCTTTTCACAAATAATTTTGTTGATAAAGCTGTCCTTCCTAATTCTTCTTCCAGTTGAGAGAATAATCACTGCTATCTGTGGATTCCATTAGGTACACTCAGGTTGTTCTTTCCATGAACATTTCTCAGCCTTAGATTTCTCTGCAATCTGTTTTTACTGCTACTTTAGGTTCCACCTCCTGAGTGGCTGCTTTGGGCTATTGGATGCCTTTTTTTTCAGCATTCATTTACCTTTTTTTCAGCTTTCATTCTTAAAAAAAACAACTCAGGTATCTGTGGGCTGGGTAATGAAACCACCAAAATATTAACTTGGGAAAGGAAAACAGAGCAAGGCAATTGTGGAGCAGGAGTTGCCAAGCGCAGTCACACAACACAGATGGAATAATCCGAAAAGTTTAGTGGTCATATTTCCACTTTTAATTTACAATGGTTTTTTTTTATAAACATGCAGCTGTTTCAATGTATAAAAGCAAGTAACACAGCTGGGAAGTTGAACAAGAATTGTGAACCTCCCAGTCTATTATATACTAGACTCTTGAAGAAAACGTTCAGAGAAAAAACCCATACTTATTTAGTAGTATTTAACTGGTTACTGAGTGTATTCTTTAGATTTTTATATAAATATTTATATAAATGTTTATATATTTATATATTTATTTATAAATTTATATATATTTATCTATATTTATATAGATATTTCTATTTTTACTAGATCCAGACACTCAATCATGAAGAAAGGAAACCAACTTTCCTGACATAACACTTTAGACAGATTAGGGGTGACAGTTTTTGCAAACTGCAAACTTTATTATACTTTGGGCATTTCACATCAAACTTATGACATATGTCATGTATAATAAGTGGGAAAATGCACTTATAGATAATAAATCAGAAAAGTAACATAGGTTAATAGAAATCTGCATGCCCCAAAAGAAAATGAAGTGGAACTCACCTGACACGTTGACATTACATGTAAGTCTTAAGTGAATTCGTGTCCTCTAGGCATTCCAAAGCCATATCAGCTGCAGATGGAATATATTTGTGCCTCAAAGAGACCCTTGAATGTCCAGGAACTTTGCAGTTTTATGATCTTTGACTTCTTATGAATTAGCCTGTCTGAAAGCAGGATATATTAATAACACTGACCAAGAAAACGAATTTCTAAACAACAGAAAAATGAATGCATGTTGCACAGTGTCAAGGCTTGGCTGATGCCAAGACACTTCCCAGATGGTCCTCAGCTCCCTTGGGTTGCTAAACCACTCTAGAGTACCTGGTAAAGGACCAGAGTCTTTAGAGAGTGAAAACTCTTCTTGGCCTGAGCAGGAACCTGCAGAGTCATGTTTTGATGATCCAGAAGAACAAGTTGCTCAGAACTGACTGCTCCTCTGTTCTGGACAGTGACCAGGTCTGTAGCAGGAAGCCTAGAGCACAGTCGAAAGCTCTTCAGCACAGTGAAGAGTAGCAGAGAATAACAAAATTGCTCACAATTAATTTCTTCTTTCCATTCTAATGAAATTCCTTGTTCAAAGGTACCAGATATTGATTGTACCTGTGTATTTATCCTTCTTGCAAAAAAGGGATGCAGTCTGAAGCACTGAAGACACCAAGAAGGAATTCAAAATCAGCTCATTCAAATTAATTCAAACTGCCAGCCACTGTGTGTTTTTACCACCGCTGTGCATTGGCAGGGATCTCCTGGGTTTTCAAAGCCATGATCTTGCTCACAAGTGTATAAATATCACAGAAGTAAGGGGCAAATGACTTGTGATGCTTCCAGGTTTCAGGCATGCATGCTTTCTTCTCTTGTTGATGGTTCACAGCTCTCACGTGCAGCTGGACTAAGAGGATGGCTGCACCAAGTTACGTTTCAAATATTCCACCATGAGAATTCCACCGTATTTTTCCCCAGCAGCCAGAGAAAGCAGGTCAAGGATGTCATTTCACATGCATTCACACATGCACGCACACACTGCTGACTCAGGAGCAGCTTTAACTGAAGTGATAACCGGGGGGAAGTTGCAGTTGGTTTAAACCAGGGGGAAAGGAACTAAGCATCAAAAAGTTGGAAGCCCATGCAGCTTCAAGCCATTGTTTCACACACTCACAAAAGGTGGTTAGATGGAAACACAGCAGGTGTAAAAACAAAATCTGCCCTTAATGGCAGTGTTGGAAACCAGCTTTTGTTTGAGGTAGGTTAAGTATATCTCTTGTGCTGTTTCATGGTGAGGGTATTTCCCCCTAAGGTAATGGGTCAGGTATTGATACGTTTGTTTTAAATTCTATATAATTAAAGCAGTAAATAGAATACTGACATGTCTGTGACCTGAAACACCATTTAACAGATAAGTGTGTGTGGGACTGTGCTACGAAAAACATGCATAGGATAAGCCAGAGGTCAGCCAAGGTCCTCTGCTCTCAGTGAACTTACCTGTTTACTTTAAATCATGCATCAGCATTAAAACTGCCAGAAGAATGCACCCCTCCTCCCTCCAGTACTGAGACAGATGGAATAGACCTCCAGCTGGAGCCTATTCAATGTTTTTCTGGATGGAACTGATAGCTCCAGAAATTAAAAGCTGTATCTACTCTTTTTTTTTCACTCTTGTGGTAAGTATGCTAATTGGATAAAGCAAGCACAGACAGTTGCAAACCCATTGCTACAAGATATACTGTTTAATATCCACTCTAGCCATGAAAATGATTCTGTTTGTGCTAGAAAAGAGAAGCCAAGGAGAAAGGTCATTATATTGTGTCTGCAGCTTTCGCTTCTAATATGTGATTCTCATTTCTCAGTAAAGGGAAAATCAATACTCCTCCAAGTTGCCTTGCGTTGAGAAAAGACAAAGCTTTTACCCGCAGCGTGGTAGCGATTTAGAATGATCATGGCATATATTATGCAATGCTGGTTTTTACAAAGCTCTGAACTTCACATTGACATTTTTAATTGTGCCATTGAGACTTGTTCAAAATTGCAAAATAGAAACACTTTAAGTGCGATGATATTTTAGTAGAAATTTAGCTCTCTCCATTATGAGCTGCCTCTTAACACCATACTGTTCTCTTCAGCTTTGATTTAGGTGAGAGATTTTACTCTCAAAGCTGGAAGATTAAAGGCAGCCATGGCATCCAGGATTTGTGACAATAAGAAAAGAAGTACTGATGGTTCATACATTTACTAGGGTTTACATACCAAGAGGCTATGTCTGTAGCAGAGGCACACAAGTAATTTGCTTCCTGTTTTCTTTTTTAGTTATAAGATCATATTCTCAACCATTTAGGCTGGAAAGACTGAGAAAAACAGCAAAGCATTACTGAAAATGATAAGGAAATAAAACCAAATTTTAGGTTCATTATAGCATACTAAGAAATGTTACTTATATTCTAGAAAAACCCAGCAAACTAGAGACACAGCTGGACACAAAGGAACAATGAGAAGGAACAATGGAGACGTAATGTGGAGCAGGAGCTCTTACTGCCAGGTGTGAAGGAGCAACTAGGCTCACTGTAAGGAAAAGCCTGGAGTCAGCACCTGGAGGTACAATCACTCTCTACACCAGGACATGGCACACTCCAGCAGTAGTCGCCAACAAAGACTTAACAAGGAGAAGCTAAGGATGTTTCTCATAAGAAGAAACCTCTTGCAAAAAATTCCTTAGGCTTAAAGAGATCAGTATCATCCCTGACATCATAAACTCAGTGTTCAGCACTAAACCCACAAGCCCCATGTCTTTGGCATACGGTTTCCATCTAGACAAACATATTTAAACACCTATGCAAACCTCTCTTTGAGCATGTGTTGGAGAGCTTTGATGCGCTGTGCACCCAAGGAGAAGTTAACCCCACTCTGGAGGGCAGTTTCTTCCCGCAGTTGCTGGGCCAAGCCATATTAGGGGATGAACAAGGCCCTGCATGAAAGCTATTATTCACCACTTAGGGGGGAGCTCAGATCTGGATCCAAATCCCGATCCTGACTCATCAGCCCACAGCAATAGGATTTCCTTAATTTCAGCCTCAGATTCCAAGTTATGTATTACCTTTTCCCATACTTCCTGTATTTTTTTCTCACTCATTTTATTTTTTTTTAATATAGAACACAGAATTTTAAGTAGATATATGTAAAAAAAAAAATAAAACCACAAACCAACCCAAAAAATTGCCATTGCCACCTGCTCCTTTCCCCTCACCATCACTCACTAAAGACACCATCTGGGAATGACTAGCAACCAGAGCAGGGAGTGAGCAGTCCATATGTTAAAATTTAAAATTTGACAGCCCTATTCTGGCCTTTCCATCACCCACTATTTTTCTGTTTTACAGTTTCGGTACTATAACTAGTCTCTTCAACATTTACAAGGACTAAACCATTTTTTTTTCATTGTGGATAGATTTTAATTTTAGGTTAAACCTTTTATTTAAGCTGAAATCCATCAATTTCTCTCCACTCTCAGACTTCTTCCAAAAATTTAATGTGAAACAGAATGAGATATTTAATTATCAAAACCTGTGGCAATTGCTGTATGGCTCATGTATTAAATTATTAGACTAGAAAGATGAGAAAAAAGCACAACTCTCTCTTCTTTTGCATTAGTTTGTGAATGTGACAGACCTCTGGGTACTGTTAATAATTTTTCTCAAAGCCAGCAAGAAATCTACATAAATTTTTTTTCCTCATCTCATTTCAACCCCCAAATCCCATCTTGTGGATTTGCCTTATCATTCACATGCATCCAAAGTGTAGTGAGACTCTTAAACAAAAGCAAGGTAATATTTTTAAAAAAGCAAAATGTATTCATTTCACTATAAAGATAGGCAGGAGAAATCCAAAGGAAGATACAGTACCTGAAATGTTGCTTGTTTCTTGCTTACTATCCCTGGTCCAATTTTTTTACAGACTAACCCCTCTTATAATAATGAAACTTCTAGATTGTACCTCTTTAAAGTTTCCTCGGTGTACATTCATGTGGGGAACATTATAATCTAGGCTCAAGCAGATGGAGGAAAAATGAGTAGTGAAAAAGGCCAGGCACAAACTTTTATATGTACAAAACAAAGCCAGACTGAAGCATTCCACTGAATATCGGCAGATCTAGTACATTTATCTTTTGAATGGATAAGTTTGTTTAAAAAGCACAAAAAGATTCTGTCAGACCATTTATGTACATCTGAAAGAAGTTTAGACATTGCAAGACTTGACTATTACATCCTGAGTAAAACCAGCGCCCAATAAGACTCTTTGAAACTGAAACTATATTAAGCATTTACTTTAAAATAAACCCTGCAACTACACCTGATAAAAGCTTCTGAATGCTTTTGTTCTCCACTCATAACCCGTTCAAGGTTATTTGGTGCCAAGCCAAATATTATTAATGCAACTCAGGAAGTGTTCTGACTAGGCAGACAGCACAGTGGGGATCTCAGAGATTTGCATGAATTCAAGGAAATGTGAGGAGAGAAAGATGAGGCTCATCAGAATACCTGTTAGAGAAACACAGTTCACACTCTTTAAAGGCCTTGTGCACTCCCTGGCAACATTCAGTTTGTCAGTAGACTTCTAAATCTTAAACTTCTGTGCAGACTCAAGAGTTTATTGGTAAAGTATTTGGTCAAAATAGGCATTACTGGGAGTCAAAATCTATGTGGGTAAGGATCAGATTCTGCCATGTGGCTGAAGGTAAAAATCAGCAACCTCTGCCACAGTTTTACTTTGAGGTAAAAGGGCAGCATTAGGCAGGAATTAACACTATCCTGAGAGTTATTTCTTTTAGCCACAGAGTTCTGAGATTTACAGCTGAAGAACTAGGATGTTGTTTTAGTGAGAGCCTATCCTGTAAAAGACACATATTTTATACCTGTTCTCCCTCCTCCCCTCATATTTTGGAACCCTACCGGTGAGGCTGCCAGCTGTGACCAGGCTGTCAATTATTTGACTCCCTCACTGAATGGCTGGATCACATCCAAGGCTTCTTATTTACAAGGCTAAAACAAAATCCAGGTCCCTTTTGTTTGTATACAGGTGCTCAATTAGGAGAGATCCTATAGGGAAACAATTTTTTATTTGAACCATAAAAGACATTGATTCTCTTTAATCTGAAACGTCAGCAAATATGAGGGGCTGCTTCATGTCAGGAGGAAAAGGAGTAGTGGAGTCACAATTTCACTGATTCAGTTCACTTTCTTCAAAAATTACTTATTAAGCCCAGAGAGACACAAGGAAAGGCAATGTTTAATCTCACTTTCAAGTGTTTTTCAGTCAGAACTGAATTCCAGAAGCTTTGTTCCTCTCGCAGTTTTGCTTTCTGATAGCTTTGCTTTCTGACACCTCCGAACCCTTGTGAAAGGAACCTCTGCCAGGCACTTCTGACTCTGCTCCGAGCAGGAGCTCGCCCCTGCCTGGGAGTGAGAGCCCAGAACTTACAGTTCCGTCCCCCTCAGGTAAAAGCAGGGGGCTGTGCTGCCTCCCCCAGCCATGGGAACCAATGAAACAGTGACCTTGAATCCGTAGGTGTTTTAAACTTGAAACTACAAGGTCTTTTAAGGAGCTTTATTGAAGTAGCAAATGGGCCTTAAGCAGGAATTCAGAGCCCTTCCCTGGGCATGGTCATCACGATCGCAAACTACTGGTCCAAGAACCAATTGGTAATGGAAGAGTTTTCCACAGTTTTGTCAAAGCCAAAGCATTCAGTAAAGTTTTCCTTTAACAAATGCTAAAGTTTTGTTTAGGATGCAATTTTCTTTGAGACATGTTTTTTATCTTTCCTTTTTAATTATTTTTTCAGTATGACATGAGATCAGGAAAAAAAATGCCTAAAATTATGTTATTTTTTGAAATTCAGTTTTTTCTTGTGTCATGTCATTGCAATATAACATGTACGTTAACATTGTGTCATATTTTAATGTACAGTGGGGCAGCAGAAGTTTTAATGTTATTCTGTTGTCTCATTGGTCTGTGTGATATTAGTACTGTTACTGTTACTAGCAAGAAGTTAAGCATTATTACATATTTATGTTCAAAGTTCCTCTTGTCACGTTAAAACTTTGACAGCCATACTTTGAAATAAGCATTGCCTACTAGAAAAAAAAAAATTCTTAGATATTTCTCTGAATATTTTTTCATAGAAAGATAACTCAAGGTCAACAAGAGGATGTCAACAGCAGAGGAAAACATAGTTTACCATGGAATAAAAGCTGAAGAACAACCCAGTACAATCGTATGGGTGTTATCATGTGTTTTCATGGAGATATATGACAATCTAAAAACATAAAACAAACAATAAAGTAAAGAACTTATCATTAGAATTCAGAAATTTAAAAAATGGCAAATGATTCTGAGTATTTTTAGTCTTTACCAGCTTATCCTTGAGCAGCTTGGCACAGTTCTCATGTGGTGGGCAACCACCTCACCAATCCTAATTGCAGTTTAGGACCACTAAGTGTTAAAGAGACCATCAGCAGCAGCTTTCAGGGCTCTACAGAGGGTACATAAAATTTTAAATCCCTGATTAGGCTGTTAATACGAACAGGAATATTTTCTATTACATTTTTTCTTTCTTGGAGCTGAAGATATGAAAACCCAATGGGTAGGACACATCCATTGCTGGGAGGTGTGGTACCTTTCTAGGCTCTATGGACTTGGCCGATGTCTCCAAGTAAAATAATTCCTCAGCCAGTTTCTGAATGTAAAACTTTCTACTGCCTTCCACTATCTGTGTAGTATTTAGCAGTGCTCAGCTACAGCAGATTATCAGCTTAAGGGTCTTGGCAACAGGCTCCCACATCATAAAAATCTCCCTTGAATTCTCACAGATGTTTTAATGATACTTATGTTTTTCTCCAGAAACACAGCCTCAGAAGCAAGATTTTACAGAAAAGATGTATTATCTCTCCAAGACCACAGATAAAGGTGCTGAAGGTGTTACATTGGTACCATAAGGAATGATTGGATTAAAGCAAAGGAGATACCTCCAGTACAAAAAGGGATTCTCAGGCATTCGCAATGCAGCTATTTCAAGCAGCTTTGGTCTGAAACTGAGCATAAAAATTAATGGCTCAGCCAAGCATTGTAAATTCTGTACTACACTTCAGTGGTACTTAGGCTGGCACAAGTGCTAGCTCTTTGCGCATAGATGAATTAGCTTCTCTTTTTCAGTGAAAATCAATACAAATGGGCCTTTGTGTATGGATAGGTGACCTCTTCTTTTGAAGAGCTTGGGAAGTGTTTGCTAACAATGCTGGGAAAAGGAGAAGCAAGTATTGGTGTATGTCCAAGCCACTCTGGTATGACCTCAAAAGTGGTGGTCACAGTTCTGGTTTCATCACCAGGGGTATAGTCAGTGCAGAGGGGTAATGGGAATGGCATTGCAAATCTGGTGCCCAGAGGCTGATCCTCTTGGTGCCACACCTTCCTGCTTCCCTTACAGGGCTGAGGTGAGGGAGTGGTAAGATCAAAGCTTGAGTTTGACCCTTGGATGTGTATAAATATCCAGACACATGCACCTTGATCCTTCCCAGGGGAACATTCCTGCTGGCTTAGCACAGCAGGGGACAACAGAGTAAGGTTTAGGATGAGTCCTGCTGATAACCTTGCATACATATGTTGGTGACCAGTAACAGCTATTAAAGAGACACACTTGTTTTATTTTTACAGATCAATAAGTAATTGATATTCCAGTTAACTGGTATCTCCTTCCTGGAACATGCAGGGCCAGGCTTGATGCACTCAGCAAAGGCAGAGCACAGCCAAAGCAGATCTGAAACACCTGGGGCAGGTAACGAGAACTCCTTGGGGGTGCAGCTCACCACCTCTCACCTTTCCAAGCTCCCTGAAGTTCTTCCAGCACTATGTGTTTATTGGAGGATGGACATGGCATCGATGCATAGCTGTCGCAACTCCTGGAAAGATTTTCTTGCACGTGCTCTTTGCAAGGCTACTTCTGATGGCTCTGAAATTGTCAGGAACCTTTCCACTGCCTTCAGAAGCCAGAATTTTGTAAAGTCACTACATGAAATTCAGTTAGGTGTGAAGGCTCATAGGAGATAGAATAAAAACTGCTGCACAGGGGAGACTTTTATTCACAGAATAAGGGCTGGCATCTGCTGGGTATAGAATTGCAGTTTTTAATATTCCAGAAAACTTTCCAGCAATTTAACATCCTTGTTGTTCCAAAGCTATGGTTGCAAACCATATAGAAACAAATGAATGTTCTACTTCTACTTTTTCCAGATATTTAAACTCACAAGTTTTTCTTGCTTGATGCTAAGAATTCTTTGGGTTCTTTTGCGTGTTCATTAACATATGTCCACAGAATCACTGATTGGTCTAGAATATAATATTAATCCTTCATTGTGACTCAGGAAATAAATGTGATTAAAGCCTTTTTTTTGTATTCACCTATTTTCTCATCAACCAAAACCCATTCTGCCAGACAGCTTTTTTATCTCATTACTGAATGAGCTAATGTAAGATATAATTGAAAAATTATTTTGGTTTTATCCTACTCACTAAATCTTAACACAAGACAATACACTCTACAAATAAAGAGGTTGTTTTTTTTTTCTTTTGTTGAATATGATCTCATAGTCTACAGATCATAACATTTCTGAAATTCAATGCAGTTAAGATGATGAAAAAGCTGGAGTTTATGAAACATTAACAATAATTACTACTTTCTTGCTTTGTAGGTGCAGCAATAAAATTCAGCCAAAATTACTTTTATTTTAGTGTTCCAAGTAATCTATGCAGAAGCAAAGCTCAGTCTGTACCAATGTAAAGTCTCCATTGGCTGTGAGGGTAATTAGATTCACTCATAAGGACTATCCATAGAGGACAGTACTCCAGATACTCCATGGCAACAAGGAAGTGCACAGGCTGATCCTGCTCATGCTGAAGATTTCAGGAGTCATGCTGCCTCACCAAAGGCAGTGTTGTTTGTATAAGCCAAATTAAACTGAAAGCAATTTACTGTGAAGCATCACTTAAAACCAGATATGGGCAGGTGATATTTTTTTTCCACACCATGCTGGGTTTCCACCTGATTGCAAGGGTTGCAGGCCAAATACAATGGCTGTATAGAGGGGATGGATGCTCCTGGTTTCTTTCTTTCTGTCCAGTATGTGTTATGAGTTATCAGAGAACTCCACATGGAAGCTTATTTTTCACTCTGAAGATAGCTGACCTCTTCTCCACACCTGAGTTTTAGAGATCTTATAAGGCAGTATGTATGGGTTTTCTTCATTTTCTCACTCCATGTCATCAAAGGGACTAGAAAATGATCACTTTTTCTTTCTTGGCACTGGCAACAAGAAAAAACCTGGCAAATATTGGACATCTGGAAGTGGCAGGTGCTTAAATACAGTTGATTTCAACTGTATCCACACAATGATAATTTAGACCAGCTGAAAAGCAAGGAGAAAATAAAAAGTCTGGAGCTATAATGCACTCACATGGGCACAAATATGCAAATATTTCTGTTGATTCCCTACTGGACTGCCTGACTAAAAAAGGATTTATTAATCCCTAAAAACCATGAAAAAATTATCAGAGAAAAAAACCCCAATAGTTTCAGGCAGCTGCCAACAGTGAACACCAGAATAATCCATTCCTAGCTCAATCCCTAAACCATTTGTTGTACCACACAGGGATAAAGAAGGACTAAGCAACATGAGGATCTCCAGACTGAGTCAGGGATTTCTGGATGTTGGATGCTGCTGTGGGATTCTCTGTCTGCTGCCCTTAGAGGGGCTGTCACAAGTGTTACTTTTATGGAGGCCAAGTCAGCTGTCATGCACAGAATAACCTCTTCCACCCAGCAAACTGCTTCATTTCACAAAGTTCTTTCAGGCATTGTCTCACATTTTCCCTTCTCTCAATTTCATACCGTATGTCTGATGGATTTTTTGTTGTTACTTCATCAAAAACTTGTGGATAGGTATGGATACAGCTCTATTGCTATAGGTATCCTCTCCTTTATCTACCATGCTAAACCTGATGCAGTTCTCCCTGGATTTGATTGCTTTATCCTTTTGCTTCTGATTTGATGTATATCTTCAAAGCTTTATATGCTTCTCCAAGTGAGAAGAGGAGCTTTACACTGTTAGATGGTCTATTGACCAGCCTGGTCTGTGACATGAAGACTTTTCATGTGGCTTTTGAGTACCTGAGTCAGTATTTCCCCCACCTTTTCACCTTGTAAGTGCAGACCAACCATTTTGGTTCTTGCAAACTTAAATCCTATCCTCAAACCACTTCCCCAGTTTACCTGGAAAGACCTTTTCAGGTTTCTCACTTTCACAACATAATTATCTCCTTCCCAATGCCTTAAAACTCAGTCTAAGAATTTCCAGGAACTTCCCTTAAGCAGTTTTCTATATTTTGCAGGCTGTTGACACAGCATTTCAAGCTCCATGAAGGGAGCTGTACTTTGCAGTTGGTGAGTGTTTTTTTTTTGTTTATGGTGCTTCACCAGGACAGTGGTTCATGTGACAGTACCATGTACAAACCAAACTGGAAATCTCCTAGTGATATCCCGGCTCCTACACCACAAACCTTCCCTTGAAATTTACCCTTGATCAATAAAATGTTATGGAGCTCAGCATCAAACTGCTACTCTCCCTTCATCTGCTAAATATAGATCAGCATTTGGGACTGTTCTTGATATAGGTAATTTCTACCAGGAAGAGATTTTGGGGGTTTCTTTAGCAAGTCAGCCCTCACAAACATAGCAGAATTTGATCCTTTGTAATTCTATTACAAAAAAGCAATCTGGTTTGTCGGGCAAGATCTGTTCTTTATAAACTCATGTCGTTTATCGCTCTTAGCATTACTGCCCTGGATTTAGTTATTTTTGTCTCAATATTTGTTCCATTATTTTAACGAGCAGCACAATTATAGTTCTAGGCTTTGATCCTGAAATGAGCTCTGCAGGAGCTTTACAAGTGTCAAAATTCGGTTAATTTCATGCCCTTTTTCACTTAGGGCCCTGTCCAACTAACACGAAAGTCACTGAATATTTTACTCATTGACTTAAATTAAGTGTAGGTAAGACATAAAGGAACCTCTTCGTTGACCTAAGCCAGCTGCACTCTTTCCTTTGACTTTAAAGTGTTTTACCTTGAGACCTATTAAAGGCTCAGCCTTCATGTATTTCCATCAGTCTTCTTCCCCCTGAACTCTTTCAGCCAGTACTTCCTTTCCTAGTCTCCCTGGTTTGGTCTCTCTGGATCTTCCTGAAAGGCCACCTCTCCCTCTCCTTTTCGCCCCACAGAGTAGCTTTTCTTCTGTGTCATCCCTGGCTATGTGATCCCTCATTTGTAGAGCCGCTTCCTCCACGCATTCCTCTTCTCCAGAATCCTGAGCAGCAGGAACATCGGTTTTATGAAGGACCGAAGATTAGGTCAGTTGGTGCTATTGAGATCTCTTTGGCTTAGGAAATTGGGTTGAAATTCCCTGTAGAGCACTTCAAACAGGCTCCCACACACTTTTCTACTCTTCCCAACCCAGCAGAAACCAGCAAGTGAGAGATGTGAAAAGGGGAAAGAAAACAGGGGAAAAAGTTTTTAGGCATTATAAATGTTTGCATTTGACTTAAGGAAGGGGCAAAGGGTCAGCTTGGTTCTTGTTTTGTCTGATATGATTTATATATCACTGTTGACAACAACAGAGGCCAACTCCACATTATGGATTAACAGCTTGGCAGTGAAGGACGGAGTCATTTATTTACTTTTCATTACAGAGTTCATGGGGTTTGGACTCTCATATAGGACATGCTGGGAGATTTCTCTGTATTTTCCTAACATTTACTCCTAAGCAGACCTTGGAAGAGAGGGCAGGCTTTGATTTGTGGGCATTTGATATTCCATTGTGTATTAGATATTGTATTACTTGGAACTTGGACCATCTGACTTAAAGAAGGGAGACAAAATAATAAAAAAGGTAGAAAATATTTTATGATATGAAAATTGGAATTAAACAATAAAATGACAGGTTTGTTTTTTTTTCTTTTTTTCTTTTCTGGATGTAAGGACTTTTTGAACAAAACCAACCAGCCCAAACCTCAACAATAACCTCAACAATAACCTTGCACATCAAGTCTTTAACTCAGGCAATTGCTTATGGCTGGATCACATGAAACTATAAAACTGTTCATAAAGGCGGATCCTCACCAAGAGCTGCTTTAGCAAGGTTCACTAGAAAGCAGAGTTTTAAAAATTGAAACTTGCTTTTTCATGTGATATTTTGACCTTTCAGTTTCTCGGAACTGCTTGATCATAATTTTCCTCTCTTTCCCAGCAAATGCCACAGGAATTTAGTAGTTTGCTGGCTAACCTGGGAGCAGTTGTATGCTCCATATTCACTTAGACAATGTCAGAGGTAGCAGCAGCATTCTGGACTGATGTCAAGACAACAAATTCCATAATGAAAGTGTCGTGTTTCATGCATTTACACAAAGAGAAAGAACCTCTCTAATTTTTACTTTCATATTCCCAAGATTGTTTTTATACATTTCCTTTCACTTCAGCAGAGATTTGAGTTTGTGTTTGGGGAAAGTTGGATTTCTTTTTTTCTTTAATTTTAGAAAATATGTTTGTTTATGAACACTTGAAAATGACATCTTTTGATTTCTAGGAGACATCTTGGCAGAGAAAAGGACTATAAATCTTCACACACACATTTCTGCAATCCAAGAAGAAACTGTAAGACCACCAAAGCCTGGCAAAAGAAAGTGAAATAAAAATGACTGTTCCCTTTTTCCTGCAACTTCCATTATTCAGAATATTAAATAAAAAATCTGACAGATGGAAATATTTAGATTGGAGCTCAGAGAGAAGATGCAGTATTATCAAAATGGATTCTAGTCTACTTTGTAGTCTCCAATGCCTCCATTAAAAAAGCACGAGGCAAAGTTGTTCTAATGGAAAATATTTTATTTGCATTTATATGGGAGAGTGGAAACCAAAGTTTAAAACCACAAATTACTTTATATGCAACATTCTAGTGTTGGGGTTTAAAGTCTCCAGATGTGAAGAAATATCAGATATTTTGAACTCAACTTATTTTCCAGAGGAAAGGAGAGGTTGAAATACAAACAGATTTGCTCTACTCTCTAAAACACCTCAAAATCAAAAATTGATATTGAGGAGTGTGTGATTGGGTGGTCCAGGCCAAATAACCAAATAGACAAAAATAGATAGGAAAAACTTTTTTGCTTAAATTAGAGGTTCCTGGATTTCTTGTCCAGACTCACTTCAAAATATAATTTAATTACTGATGATTTATATGTAGTTAGGAAAAAAAAAGGTCATTCATTTTGGAAATTAATCTTGTCAAATCTGAATCAGAGCCTTACCTTTAGTCAACCTCTTAATAGGAGATTAACTGACATAATTAGTACTTACAGTAAGCTGATTTTATTCTAAAGAAGAATCGTGCTTAAAGGTCATGTTTAAGTAAATACAAAAGAGATGGACAGGGCCTCTCCACACAAGGTGCAACATGGAGAAGACAAGGAGCAAAAGGTAAAAGTTACACTGGAGAGGTTTCATCTTAAAATAGGAAGGAAATTTTTTTTTACAGTAAAAACCATCACTCACTGAAACAATCTCCCCAGGGATGTGTCAGAGTCTCTATCCCTGGTGGTGTTCAAGATGTGACTGGACAGGGTGCTAGACATTCTCCTGTAGGCTCCCTTTCCCATGAAAGGCTGGACCAGAGGAACTTTCAAGGCGCCTTCTACCCTGGGCAGCTCTATGATTATATGGAATCAGAGAAGCTGTGGCTGTCCCATCCCTGGAATTGTTTGAGGCCAGGTTGGATGGGGCTCTGAGCAACCTGGGATAGTTGAGGGTGTCCTTCCCATGGCAGGGGGGTTGGAACGAGATGGTCTTTAATGTCCTTTACAACCCAAACCATTAATGATTCCATGATACTGTGATTCTGTGACTCTGTGATCTGTGCCGCTGCAGTGTGGATGTTTGAAAGTGAGGCAAACACTACATATGCTCATTCCTTTTCAAGGTGATGAATGACAAAGTACACAGCATTTTGAAATGAAAAATGTTGAGGAGCATTAGAGAGAGGACTGAGTTCTATTTTTATTAGCTCTTTATCATTTAGAAAATATACCACTGCTTTTCAAGTAGCCTCATTTGAAAACATCTGAAAGGAGAAATTCTAGTAGGCCATGTTTCCAAAGGTCCTGCCCTCAGTCATGTGTGGCATTAGAAAACATCAGTCATGCTGAAGGCTTCATCTCCCAGAACAGTACTTCTGGTACTTGCCATTCCTAGGCTGTCACAGACATTTCCTCTCTAGCAGAATTCATCTGCAGCGGGGCCAGTGTCTAAGAGCTTTATTAATAAAAGATTGTACCTCCACTGTATTCTATTTGGTTTCATGTAAATAACTTAGGCACAAAGGAATTCCCTGGTCCTTTTTACAGACTTGAAAAACACAATGCAGTGCAATGCCAAAGAGGATTGTAGCAAATCAATCTGTTCTTACATTCTCTTACTAAAAAAGCATGAGGAGTTACAGAAAAAGAGTGAAAAAGATTGCCAGGACAATCAAATATGAGGTACAAAGTGAAAAGAAACATAGCAGATGACAAAGATACATCACAGAGTAAGAAGACAAGAGGAAGTGGTTGTATTGATATTAATGCTGGTCAGAAGGTTACTGTGTTTTATGAAGCATTTCAAAATATTCTCTTTTTCATACTACACTTTGAAATAAAATTAAATCAATTTTGTAGAAAGAATGCCCCAGAACACAGAAATAATTCAGCAGCTTGGCTGACCAGGGCTCCCACCTGAGGCTGGAAAGCTTTTTCATACGGATAACGCAGAGCAGGGCTTTGAGCGGGTCTGTGACCTCTGCCAGGGGTGGTTTGATTAGTCAGATGTTCTACTGCAGATGCCTCTTCTTGGCTATGAACTTGAAAAGTTTCCTGATGAATGAAACACATCAAACCCTTTTTGCAAAAAGGTCCAGAACCAAATCCCATTTTTTGTAAATTTAACAGCTGCAAATGAGCTACTCTGATTTGCACCAGCCAAGGAATTGAGTCAGAGAAGAAACCTCATAGGTTACAGGTGACAGCCAGCTATTTCCTCTCTTTGTTCATCTTCTTTCTGTCACTTTAGAGATCATCTAAATTAAACCTTCAAGCAACTTAATTTTCCATTTCTTAACTCTTCTTCTCTCTCTCATTGTTCCTCAGCCTAAAGAAGCCTTCTCCAAAACTGCTGGGTTGGTCTACACCCAATGCTTTTAAACCAGGTTTCTGAAGGTCTGTCTCCAACATATTCCATCCCATCCCCATAAACAAACACTACGTGTATCAGTGGTCTCAGCTCACACTCCTCCAAAGTAAGTGCAACACTTACCCTGGCACAATCACATCTGATGAGGTAACAAATTCAGTGCACTGTGAAGGACACGCCTGACGATTTTAATTAGGTGGCAATTTGCAAAGGCAGGCAGTAGAAGTTAGTATATCCTACAGCAGGAATAAAACTAGAGCCATTTCCAATCATTTATGGGGAGTCGAAGTGACATACCACGGAAGTAACAGACAACTTCTCCATGTACAAATCCTGCATCTATGACAAGGTCCATGAAGAGGTAACATCATGCTATCACACTAACTGATTATTAACTCCTTTCCTGAGGGACTAAAAACCTAATGGGAGCAAAAGTGAGCCTTCATACCATTCAAAAAAAATGTTTCACAATCTTTTTTGACTCAAGGAGTTGTAATTTTCTTTTATTCTCTGGTTATAATTAGAGAGGAACAGCAACAAAAACCCCAAATTAAATATAGTTTTTTTAACTTGGTATGCTCTTTAAAACTGCCACATGAACACTGCTTACTTTGATATGGGAAATATTGCATGATTGTTTAAAAAAAACTCAAAAATGTAGGGTCAATCCTCTATTGCTAACACAAGCATTCTAACAAGCAGTCTAGTAGTTTACTGCATTTATAATTCCCTTGGTTTGAAAAAAAAGAATATTCCTGTGTCAGAAAAACAACTCCTCCTAATTAACATTTAATCCTGCCCTTTTGTTGCTGTGACCTTCACATAAACACTTACCAACCACTTTCACTGTGTTTCATGTCATACTTTGTGCACCTCGTTGTAGAAGTCAACATCACATTTATGTGACTTTTATTTTATGGTGGTAAAAAGTGTGAATCTACTAATGTGATGGAAATATCTTAAAGAAACGTAGCCTGGCTTCACTAATTTTGTGTAAGACTAATCCTAGAATACTGCTATTCTGTAATTAAAAATATTAAAAACCAATACACGAATACTAAGTCAACTGGTTTTATAAATTCATTAGAAAATGCTGACCATCCTACAAAGCAGAACCTTTTGAGCACTTACTTTGTTCCAATATCCACAGTTTGAGTGACCTTTTTACTGTTATAAAAACAAATACAACTTTCAATTTGGCTTTTCAAAGGCATAATTGATTCCTGTCCATAGGTTTCCAGAGCCATAAGTGCCAAAAGACTTAATAAAACATATGAATTCATCATGAGACTAAAAATTCAATATTGTTTTTCCATTATTTTATATAAAATATTGAATGTATAGAGTTATTTTTTAATAATAACACAAAGGGTCAAGATGTTGAACATGAGTAAGGCAACTTAAAAGAGGGGTTTGCTCACTATGAAGTAGATCAGTCAGCCTTTGCCTGCCAAATAATGCCGCTATAATAATGGATAGCTTGAGAAGTTGGTGTACAACATTTATGGCATTTCTGATGGTGTCACTGCTCTGTAAGGTTACAAATGTTCTAAAACACACTTAGAAGTTTCTAAAGGGCAATATTTTTATTCACAAGAAATGTAATGTGCCAAGAGCACCTTGTCTGTCACTTCATCCAGCTGTATGACAACCCCTTTTCTGTCTTCTAGTCTTAGCTGTAGATTTTTTTCCTCTGTCTCTCCTAGCTCTCTGCCTCTGGGTTCACTTCTCCATTAGGGAATTATCATTCAAATAAAATATATATGAATTCTCTTCTGGAAAAAAAAAAAAATCAAGATCTTTATAAAGCCTCAGGCGCTATAGAAAAGCCAGAATGCAAGGCCAGTCAATGCCTCAGGATTACGGCAAAGGGCAGCATAATTCATAGTCTGGGGGAAAGAATGAAAATACAGATATGTGTTATTGAAGCTGAAGAGCAGAGGAATTCCTTGGATCCTGAGGACTGCAGTTCCTCCATGCTGAAGGAAGACTTAGAAGTTACTTTCATGGCCTGAGATCTTGGACGAGCCTCTCACAGTGAGAGATGCCATTTTTAACAAATACAGCAGGTCAGATGCCTGTGCCAAGATGAGTTTAAGATGCAAGGAGAAATTGCAGTACCCTTGGTAGATGAAGAGCATCTTCATCTTTTCAGGAAAAAGTGGTGACATAAAATGTCTGGCCAGCCCATTCTTATGGTCCATGGGAAATGAAGTGGCTCAATGATTTAGCTCTGGACATTGAACCCTCTCTTTTACCAGGACGTTTGAAGTAAGGTTCAAGACTATACTTCCTTGGGAGCTGGATAAAAAGGCTGCAACATTTTTATTTATGTTGCTATAATCCCAGGTAAGTGGTTAAATGGAGAACTTCATAATTTTTTTGTATAAAAACCTTAGCTATAAAAGAAAAATCAGTGGAATCATAGAATTGTTAGGGTTGGAAAAGACCTCCAAGATCATCAAGTCCAACCATCAACCCAGCACCATCACTGTGCTCGCCACTAAACCATGTCCCTCAGTGCCTCATCTACACATTTTTTAAATCCCACTGGGGATGGTGACTCTGCCACTTCCCGGGGCAGCCTATTCCAATGCTTAACACACCTTTCTGGGAAGAAATTTTTACTATACAATCTAAAGGTCCCCTGGTGCAGTTTGATGACTTTCTTCTTGTCCTGCCACTCGTTACCTGGGAGAAGAGACCAAATCCCACCTGGCTCCACCCTCCTTCCAGGGAGCTGTAGAGAGTGAGAAGGTCCCCCCTGAGCGTCCTCTTCTCCAGGCTGAGCTCCCTCAGCTGCCTCTGCTGCTCCTCATCAGAGTTGTTCTCCAGACCCTTCCCCAGTTCCTTTGCCCTTCTGTGAACATGGAAAAATATCTTCAAATAAAATTTAAAAGAAATGTATATTCAAATCCATCCAGAGTTTCAAGGGCTCTGTGTACCTGCTACAATTGAGGGAATTTGATTATGATAATAATCAAAGCACACCTTTTTAGAAACATCATCCTTTGATAGGCCTGCTCTCAAGAATATTGGTCTTTACTTTGCTAATTTAGAGAAAACCTCTCTCTTTAAATTTGGATAAGACTCATCATGATTAAACTGTCTTCAGCTATTTTTTTTAGGTTCAAACACTAACCTGAAATATAATTTGCAATAATATTTGGTGAAACAGGAAAAAACCCAACCCTTCTTGATACCAGCAATTATGCTTCACTTGAGAAATGAAGGAAGAAAAGTCCCCTGAGACTAGTTAAATAAAACACTTAACATTGGAAAAAATCTCTTTTTTAATCTGTTTTTCAGACCCTTTGAAGTCCTTGTCTCCATGTATGCCAAAAAGGGAATCACAAAGACTTGGAAGGTGCTAATGGGCCAAACTTCCTCCTGTAGTCTCTACAGACAGGAGTGTCCTCCAAGGGCTAAGCGAGAATGCCAGTCCTAGGATCTCTGCATCATCCCTGGAGGAGACTCTTGGTCACTCCATTGGGAGTAGAGGGTAAGGGAGATGACTGGCCTTTCTAGGCAGAAGCTGGGCTTTGAGAACACCCCTCCTGAGCATCTCTAGCACTTCTCTGCTCCCAGAAGCATTCTCAAGTTTCAAGGAAGTTTGACATTTCTGGGATGAAACAAATTCCAAAAAGAATTTGTCGGGTTAGGAAATTCCATCGGGTTAGGAAATCCTGTTGGGTTAGGAAATCAAGGGTCCTAAAGGTGCTGTTTTAGTAACTCTCAGAAAACTTCCTGGGAAATTACCCAGGAAACTATAAAATGTATCTTTCTGAGGTATCGAAATCTAAAGTAAGGACCCTTTCCCTTTCCTTATTGATTGGCAGTATCCCAAATAGTGAGTTCATATGCTAATATCAGAATTTCATGCAAAGGCCAACCCCTAAATTTCTTGCAAGTTTATTTCATGTTAACACTTCTTTCAAGTTGCTCTTTCTGGGTTTGAAAAGGATGAAAGGGTGCCATAACTTGAAAGTAGAAAGGTGAGAGATAGAAAGAGAAAAATAAGAGGTGGTTGGACAGAAAAAATGAGAAAAAAGGAGAAGAAGAAAGTAGACCTAAACCTAATTCTTTAATTTCTTAGTGTATTTTAGTCTTTTAAATGTCCTAGTCTAAGGGACTCTAGCGGAAAGGCATGAATACATTGTGTAAATGAGTATCAACTGAGATGTCTTCCTCAGGCTCTGGAAAGTTGCCACTGCAATTTTCTATTGGTCCTAGAACAGTGTCTCTTATAGAAACAAACCAAAACAATTCTCAAGCTTAACACAGGGAAACCACATGTAAATTTAATATTTAATTTCATAAAGCAGTGCAAAGCAAAACAGCAGCATGGAAAAGGTTTCTAGAAATGTAAGGAAGCAGAACAAGTCATACTCTACTGCCATCAGTAGACTCTTTGAATGAGAGAGGTGTCAAAGAGTCAGCATCAGAAGAGTTTTCTGCCCTTAGTATCACACATGAAACTGGGCATTGATCTGTCAACGGAGAAGGTCTACTTTTGAGATGCTTGTAAAAATGAAAGAGAAATTTTAAGTAATGGTTTTGAAGAGACACCAACTTTTATTTTCCTGTGTCCTTTTTTAGTAGGAAGACATTTCTCTCTACAGCAAATTTTCTCCAAGACTCTTACAAAGCCAAAAATGGATAGATATAATTTGTGAAAGTACTGCTTATAACTATGGCCTGTATAGAGGAACGTAGGTATATGCATAAACCTGTAAATCTTCCGTGGGCATATTAAAGCATGATTTACTCTGTAAGTGTTGCCCTGAGCACAAGATAGACTAGTAAAAAACTGTATAAATGTGTCTTTTTCTCTCCAAGTATATGTACTGCGTATTTCACATATATTTATAAATTGGGAGAAATATATTTATGCATTTCATGAAGATCAAGTGAATTTCAATAGTGTGCATAGGCAGCACAAAATAAGTTTAGTATTTATGAAATATGGTTCCAATATATTCTAAAGTAAATGAACATAAATTAACCATATTAAGAATAATTTTTAAAAAATGTTACATATTGCTTTCTTTATGTACCATAACACTTTTGGATATTTTCCAAACATTTATCAGAAAAATTGCTTCAACACTCTATAAAAGGCTTCTATACATTCTCATAAGTGTTCCCATGCCTTCCAATATTCCTCTCCCAAATAAAGTAGAACATATGCTTATGAAAATATCTTCCACATTTCCTCTTGATCTATCCAATACACATATCAATATTATTTTTTGCCATACATTACTTTACCATATATCACATTTTCATACATATACTTTAAACACAATCAAAATATTTCAGAACATATTGCTTCTACCATAGGAAACATAGGAAAATCTGCCATCAGTGGTCACCCAAGAGACCGACAGAAAAAATAAATCACTGCTTAACAGAGGTGGTCTTTTACTGCAGTCAAAGCAGCAGCGTGCACTCAATACTTGTGGGAATATGCTGGTTTGGTTTCCTTAAGACAAGAAATGGCTTAAACAGGGTGGTCCCATGAATAACTCCCTGTCTCACTTACTTGCTGATAAACTCAAATAATAACATAATAAGCCTTACCCATATGAAATACAAGTCCATGTGAGCTAGGCTGATCATAAAGGTGCATAGATCAAGTCTGAAATGCAGGATGCTTACCCTTCATGAACGTATTTTCACTTTCTCTTTTTTTTAAGTATCAAACAGAACATAATTTTGAACAAAATTACAATGGTGGTGTGAAAAGGGTCTTTTGTTAACAATTGCTGTATAGTTGCTTTTTTTCAAAATAAAACAGATCTTCTTTAGCTGCCCTATGTTTCCATATCCAGTTTTTATCAATAACTGTTAAGAAAAAAAAAAAAAAGAAGAAAAAAACCACAACCCTCAAATCTTTTTAAATGTCTCAGATTTATTTAACATAACCTTTACTTTGCCACCGTCACCACACTCTCATATTCAAGGCCCTGCAACCTCTATATCACTTATTTCTGATTTAACCATCATCACCTTTTCTTTTCCCCCTTGGCAGCATTCAGGAAGGAGTCTGCAGTTTCCACTGAAGAAGTCCTGGTAAAGCTGGAAACCAAAAAAAAAAGTTAGGAGAACAAAACGCTGGAGGCACAGGGACACAGGGAGTGAGTGGGGAGGAGACAGAGGAGCAAGAACACACACAGCTTTCAGGGGGAAAAAGAAGTATCGGAATCTCAAGAAGAAGCTGAAGAGAAAAAGGTATTATAATTAAGAGGGTGTAAGGGCTGATATCAGCCAGCAAGAGTGTCCCTCTAATATCAGTGCTGCCGTCACTCTACTGGGTGTGAGAAGCGTGCTGGCAGAGCTGAGGCATGGTCAGACCTTGAGGTGATGCCAAGGCCCAGCAAGACCATCTCGGCAGGCACAGGTGAAAGCAAGGCCTCAGAAACTTCACAGCTAATTGTGAGAGGGCACAGGGGCTTTTCTGGTGTTGTTTTGCTTCTCAATTTATAAACCCTGGGGCTTTCAGAATAAAGCTTTGAGCATAATCAAATATTTCCTGCTAGAGCAGGTTGCTCTTAGCAACCACAGAAATCCCACACACACTCTTTTCTGATGCTACCAGCTACTTGCACGAACTGTTTGCCACTGCTGGGCCCAGAAAACTGTCATTAAAAAGCAACAAAGCCTATGAGCCCTCCCACTTGTGACTAGGTTTGCAGTCTGAGGGGTTTGTGTGCTCTGGGTCTCCTCTCAGCTCATGCGTTTCCAGGCCATGAGTGATCAGGAACACCTGCTCATTCCCTCTCCTCCAGATGCTCATGCACAGACTTTCATCTGACCAAGGCTGCCTGCAGTGCTGCCAAACACAGGCAGGCCATTGCTATCAAGCCTTTGTTGCTCCTAGACTGAAGATTTGCAATTTGCTCAGTGTTGTCGTGGTGATGGGGCTTTTTATTCCTACAGGCACCTGGATCTCAAGGCAATTCATTCCTATGGACACTCCAAGGAAACAAAAACTTCAGAAAATCCTTTTAAGCATTCCTTCCTAATGCAAGGAATTGCTCTCTGGAAGGTTTTCAATGAGTCATTTAAGCATCATTTGCTGCAGTTTCATTGTTTAGTGTGAAACAAGGCAGGACAGGTGAGGGGGGGACAGTCTGACTTTCCCAGTGCCCTGCTGAGCATGAGCACTGTCCCTGTTGGCCACTTGATGTGGTGGACAGGGATCTTGTCTGTCCCAAACCCAACTCACACCCATGCATATTTCTGGGTCTTCTTGACTGACCATGCAAAACTCAGGAACTGCAGAAGCTCCCAGGACAGGAAGGACAAGTGACACAACTAACTGCTCTCAGCAAGAGCTACTACCCAGAGTAGTCTGAAATGGTCATGAAACACGATCTGAAATATGTCAAATATGTCTGAAACCACTTTTTTTTTTGTTATTCTTTTTTCAGTAATAGTGAGAACTGTACTACTGTTCAGAAAGATGTTAAATTTCAGCACTGGATATGGCCAAAGGACATGGTGAGCTTGGGCAGTTTTACTAGTCTGATGTCAAGATAATCCCATCTCAAACTTTACCTCACACACACTAGGACCTCACATACACTTGGTTCCAGAGTTCAGATCTTTGAGGAGCTCATGGGAGCAGAAGGGACTTAAAAACTTTCCATTTCATAAGAAAAATTTGACAGGGTGTCAGAAGTAATTTTTCAAGTAAGACATTCATGTGCCTTGGGAAGACTGTACCAGAAATCCAGTGGCTGGAAAAGCACCCAAAACCCAAAAAACCCAGAGACAAAATGCCCCTTGAATTCAGCCTGGCCCCAGCAGAACCTGAGCAGACAGTGAAGAGAAGTGACTTGGCACCAGCAGGAAACACTACCCAGCCCTCCTGCCCCAGCATCATCCTCCCTTCCCAGCTTCTCATACTCTAGAAATACATCAGAGTGAAAAATAAAAAGAGCAACAAAAATCCCTCATGCAACTATTTCTACTTTGTCTGCTTTAAGATGTATTCAAATGGCTAAAGTAATTTAATAATAAATAGCTTTGTTGTTTGGATGTAGCTTTACATGCCAAATGTTAGCCCAGAATGAGTATTTATAGCAGAGCTCAAAGTCCCTGAAAATAGAGATTTATATTTATAATGGAAAAGTTGATGATTTTTTCTGTAGCTATATTAGCAAACCATTCTATAATAAAAAGGTGTTATTTTAACAGGAGCGCTTTTAATAACACTCTAATGTAGTTAGGAAAGAATGAACTTTACAAGGTGAATGTACAATTTAACACAAATATTCATGCCAAAAGACCAAACAGTAGATAATAAGAGCAGTCTATTTAGCATACAATTTCTCATAGACCATCTGATTTTAGATTTTTACCAAAGAGAAATACAACATGTTCTTCCATAAATCAGACTTGTTTAAGTCTTCATTAATTTTAATAGCTGATGTTTTCTTAGAGTCATTTTTACTCCAAAGAAGTTTAGGAACAGAATTCAATGGATTAATAAATTCCATCAACGAAAGTGAGTGGACTAACAGCACAATATTAATAAGAGGAAGTGTACATGCAAATTCAAGAAACTACAGGATTTTTTAATGCATGTCACTTGGAGCACAGTATGAAGATGGCCTTCTAGGAGCTTTTAAAAAGAGGACAAATTCTGATTTCACAAAAGAGAGGGAAAATCCCCTCAAAAGATAAAGGTAAGCTGAAGAAGAAATCCAGGATTTTTCTACAGATCACACAAGCAAATCCTGTGTAAAAACCAGGATGTGTTTCCCTCCTCACATGTATCAGCCTAAAGCCAGAAAATGTAGCTCTGCAGAAGGGGTTGTGGTGGTGAAGATTCTCCCAGACCCAGCACGCAGGTCAGCTTCTCTCCAAAGCAAAACTTGGGGCAACTCTTGCAGCCCGAAAGTTCTCTCCCCAAAAAACTATAAATTATCAGCATCATCTGCTCTAACCCATTCTCATGCTTCTCTTTTATCTGGTGTCTTCAAAGCTGTCCTCTGCTAACATAGACAGGAGTGTATTTCTCAGGGTGGGCTGCGGATGCCATGCAGTACATGCAACACACATTTTGACAGCACAAGGAATCCCTCCCTGCAGCCCTCACCGAGGCCACAGTTGATCCAACAGCCTTGCCCAAAGCCTTCCCTTGGTGGCACTGCTCCAGGTCTTCCCGCAGCGTAAATCTGTGGAGCTGTAACTAGGGCTAGACCAAAAGTGAGCTTTCCAAATGGAAAAAAGTCACTGCAAGTACTCTGGTGAAATACTCCCTGTAGGGCAATGAACCTGTCAGTCAATAAATATAAAAAGGCCCTAGTTCCACAAGCACTTACATACCTGCTTAAATTTAAGCCTCTGAGCAGTCCCTTTGTGTGTCAGTGGGCCTTTGCACTTGAAAGCAAGCAAAATCCATAAGTGTTTATAGGGTCAGGAAATGAAGCACTAAAGTTGCTACTCTTCTCCCATACCACCTAGAAGAATTAAAAGCAAATCCTCCTAATTTGTAAGATTCATTGTAAAAGAAGGCTACATTATGGGACTGTTTAAATGGTGTAAGACAAGCAATACAAGAGAGAAAAGAATGTCTATGATTTTTTCTTCACCCTATTTCAAATTCAGTGTTGCCTTCTGCTTTCTCTTTCTTTTTATTGCTTGTTCCACTCCTACTCTCTTCCTTGTTTTTAACTTATTCATTTTGCTTTGTAATAATATTAAATAGCCGGAAATAGCAGCTGATTAATAGTTACACTGTTCATTTAAAAATGATTTTACGTGAAGAGAAAATACATTGTACCCCTTGGCTGCTTAGTTCTCTGCAAGACTTATTGGAGTTTGTTTCTTTCTTCCACTGAGGTGATAGTGTTAAAACTGTATGTCACAACCCAGAGTCAGCATGTCATGCTGATAATGTGAGGAGACATCCATATCAGAGATCCTTGAGGGTTGTACTGTAGCCAGATTTGAAACTGAATTAAAGAGATTCTAGCAGGTAAAGCAGAAGCCACGCGTGTAAGCAAAGCAAAACAAGGAAGTAAAGTTGCCACTTCCCATGGGCAGGTGTTCAGCCATCTCCAGGAAAGCAGGACTTCTTAACATACAATTGTGACTTGGAAAGACAAATGCCATCACTCCAAACATCCCCCCTTCCATTCTTCCAACTTTTATTGCTGAGAACGACAACAACTGGTATGACATATCCCTTTGTCCCAGCTGTGTCCCCACCCAGATCCTTGCACACCTCCAGCCTCCTCAGTGAGAAGTAGAAAAGGCTTTGGCTCTGGGCAAACACTGCTCAGAACCAGCTTAAACATCCCTGTGTTATCAACACTGCTTTCAGCACAAATACAAAACATAGCTACTATGAAGAAAATTAACTCTAGACCAGCCAAAATCAGTACTCCAGTCAAAGTGACTCCAAAACCTGTTAACATAATTGCAAAGACATTTAAAATGGGAGAATCCAGTGTGGACATCGAAAACTCTCATATAAAAAAACACCAACGTGTGGACACTAATATCTCTATTTTAAATAACACTTTTCATTAGCTAGAAATGTATGCAAGATTATTGTTAACACAAATTTATTTATATTTAGCAGTTGTGGTTCGAGATATACGTTAAAAAGACCCCTTTGTACAACTGCAATCTGTGGAAGAGGACAATCGCAGCAGCAGTTTTTCAATAATTCATTAAAAAGAACTGGAGGATTAGCTGGTTGTTAAAGATGCTCCCTTTGTGGATAACACATGTTGGCAAGGCATGGGCTCTGTCCATGATAAATAAAATGCTTAAAACAATCATTATACCTAAAAAGTGAATATTAAATATTGAAATTCTTTCTTTATATCGAATGACAATTATTTATCTTACTGCAATTGATCTCCATGATGGGACTTATAGTCTGGAGGAAAAAACAATTCCTCAGGATGCAAAAGTTAGTGAATTTTAATATTTTATTGTATGCAGTCATCAGTTTGCTAGAGATCTTTCTCATTGCTTAAGCCTTATGCAGGTTGCAACTATACTTTAATTTTTTTTCCTGCTACATCAGCAGCTGAAGGAATATACATTAACTATACAGAAATGCTTTTCACTGTCCCATTTCCCAATTTAGAAAAATAAGAAATAAGTTCAATGCTTGATTCTGAGACAGTCAACTCCTTCTCTAAAGAGTCAGAAAGCCAGTGAAAGCTCGTATCTCACAGCACCTTTTTGGCACGTTCAACTGATCTGAAGCACTGTTGATTAGCTCCCGTTATTGGATATTGATTCCCCTGCAAAAGTGACTAATTCCCTACAAAAAGCTGGGTAATTCAATGTGCTCACCTCACACTGCACACATGTTTCCCATTAAAAACCATCAGGAAGCAAGCACATGTATTTAGGGAACGAGTTCTGTTTCTTTGTGCATGTGTGTTCCATAAAATAAATTTTTTCCGTCCCATGAAATTGAACAACCTTATGTCCTCTGCAGACAATGGAAAATAGTCAGCGACTTCAACATGCTTTATATCAGGCCCTCTGTTCTTACTTCTAGCTGTTCCAAGCACACATTTCCCAGAGCCTAATGTGGGGTTAGTCACTTGAAATCATTCAGGACTTTTATAACACTTCATTATGGATGATAAAACTTCTTTCACAATAAATTCTTTTAAATACTGCTTTTGTTCAGAGAAACAAGCTCATGATTAATTCACTATGTGCATTTAAGAACTGCACCCTTCTCCAGAGAAGGTTAATGATGAATTTGCTGCAACTAATACCTTCAATTTAATCACCATGTTAATTCTATGTAAGAACGTCAATGGTTTATTTGGCAAAAATACTTGTAGGAAACATTATGAAAAAGGTTCAAGAGTGTAAATTCATATAGTGCCCTTTAAAGTTACTATTACCACACATTTATGGGAGTATTACAAAAAGGAACTAGATTTCTTGAAACCATAGGAATGCTGTTACCGCAAGAAAAGCAGTAGAATTCCCCAAGTTGATCATTCTCTTCTTGCTTCCTTATGTGTCTGGATCTACAATAAGCCTTTCTTCAGCCCACTTTTGATGTGTTTCCTTGTAAAATTGTAAAGAAAGTTCACACGTGAGGACAAATCAAGCAACATTTGACCTATGCCGTTTTAAATTGAAGCACTTTAATGCTTTACTACTATCAAGATTTCAAGAAAGAAAGTGGCTTTTATCTTAACTGTTGTTTTCTAAACATAAAAGTCATCCAAACTTCATTGCTGTTGCTGTTTTTTTTCATACTGGTTTCATCAGATTGAAATCCAAGGTTTCTTTCCCTTATCAGTCACTCATAATTTTTATTTAAATTTCTCAAACTTCTGGCTTGAGAGATTGAAGATGTAGCACTGTTTTTCATCCACGTCCCTTAGCTTTGCATCCATATTTTTGCTACTTACTACCTACCAGCACTGCAGTCATTTAATTATCTGGTTTCAAAACTCTCATGGGCTGTCTGTGGCTCACTCAGATACATACAGATCTCAAGGGCAGAAAGGATCACAGTGAACATCCATCACAGTCTAGCACAGTCCATAGGACTGCTCTTCATCAGACTCTGCTTAAATTGAATGGTTATGCTTGAACTAGCCTGGGGCTTTTAGGAAAAGCAAACAAACAGCTATATCAGTTCAAAAGTTACCCACACTAGGGAAGCCAAACCAACCTTCATTATATACTTTCTGGGCTGTGGTTTTTAAAAACGCTTTACTTTCAGAATGATTTTTTTTTACCTCATCTATCATATTTCAATTCTCCAAAAGCTCATTATAAATAATATTACTAAAACAACTATAATGGAGTTTAAAAAAATGACTCTATTTCCTGTTAAACAAGACAGCCTGTCAGAGGAGATAACTAGTTAAATGCCACTGATGAAAGATTTCATTTGTGATAAGTACAATTCCCTGTCATACACCTGGGGGAATTCCAAAGTGATTAACTCCTTTTCATGATTGCAAGGCAATGTGCTTCCTCCCCAGGCTATTCCTACTGTTTTCCCATGTGCAGCACATTGACTCAAGTTCCACTCACTTCTGGCACTGAGGCAACAGTCATTACTATTGAGAAAGTATCACTCTTCTTCTGAAAGCGATTCCTTCAGCAATTAGTCCTGTAGAAAGCCGAGTTGTGGCCATGTTTACACAGTGATCAAGTCAAGCTGTGGCAGATTTCTAGAGAACGTCCCTATGCACATGTCCCTCATGTCGTGTCCTGTCCTGCTCATCCTTAGTTCATGAAAGAACAGACCTCCTGATTTCTGGAGAAGGTCCTCTTCTCTCTTGTCAATACTTCCTACAGCATATCCAGAATAAGAAGTCTGAAACTTCAGTAACTTCACATACTATATCAAACTGGAATCCAGCTTCTTTATCTATAGATTTTTATAACTTTATTTTGAGCAACTGGCAAGTGTCTCTGTTTTAGTACAGCAAAAGGGAGGAAACTATATTTTCTTATTTTATGGGACATTGCACTCCTTTAGTCAAAACAATTCTGATCACCACAGAAACTAGATAACATGAATACATAGGCTCAAAACAAAGGTGAATCAATCACACTTCAAAAAAATGTATTGAGAATTTACTCAGAGATAAAAAAAATAAAAGAAAAATGAAAAAGTAGTGTTAGGATTACTAGAATGAGTTGCAAGTAAATAAACTGGGATTTTTATTCTTTAATTATCTGGGCACAAGATTTCAAAGAGTTAAGGTTCATTTTCTTCCTGCCAGACTGAAGGCAGGTGAGGTTCAATAGTTATTTTAAGTCGAATGCAGTCTAAAATTTCCAAAAAAGACAAGTGAAAAGCAATGTTCTCTAACATCTGCTCATGCATATGGAATAAAAAGACTTATTCTTTTAAAAATACCAAGGATACCTTCATCCTTTTCCTACACCTCCATCTCCCCCAGCTCTCAACTTCTGATATCGTACTCTCTGTTCAGGGAGAGTTGATGGAACCAGAATAATCAACAGCTTTGTTACTCTCCGTGGCTTGTTTAAATCCTTTTCTCAAGCTGCAGCAACAGTTTATGATGTGTCTGACATCATTAGAACTGTAATGGTTAATCACCAGACACTGCAGAGACACAAAACCTGGAGACAACCTCTTTGCAAAAGAGGAGCGGAGGCTCATCTGTGGATGAATGGGGGTGAGGATGATAAATGGCATGAAATTACTATCGTACTCTGAGTAAAACAAGGCTGAATGCTCCATATCTGGCATGTAGCAAGATTTTTTTTTAAATGCTATGCAGCATTTATTTTGCTTGGCTGAGTGTTCCTACATTATAAGTTCCCTTTATGTATTAACCACTGCCCTCCTGGCAGGGACTTGAGCCAGCTGTTAATGGTTTTGTTGCTGGGGAAATAATAAATTCAAAAAATGGTGTGTCCTTGACATGTCACTGGTATAAATAAATATTTCCAGAGAAGGATGGGAGCCTAGATGCTATAATTTTTACTTGACAGATTAGGACAACCAGGTTGAGAGTATCTGACAGCTAGATACAGTCTGATTTATAAGACTGAGTAGGGAAGCATGACAGACATATGTATTTATTAAAGATACACTTACAAAACATTCCAGTTTAATTTGACAACTCTGCCAGATAAGGCCTCAGGAAGTGCAAGGATATTACTCTCTACGTATCATCATTACACTATGGTTTCAGCAGAAGTTAAAAATCAGAAATAAAACATTTTAGTGTTTTAAATTTATAAATTGTATGTACATCCATTAATAGATATAAAACAAGTTTATCTTTTAGCAAAATAAATTACAAAAGCCAAATTATTCCACATAGTGTAGAAAAAATGAATATGTATAATACATAAATATACAGCACTGCACAGGATTATGACTATAATATTCAAGTATATATCAGGAGCAGCACTGTCATGGCAATCCTAGCATAGAAGTACTCTTTTAAAATTTATTTAATTTCACAAATTTAGTTGTATAAATTCAAACTGAGGACAGCATGCACAAGATGCTTTTTTCCCCCCCAGAAATTTATGAGAAAAATGTGGACATTCCTCTACCACCGAAACAATGGTCTTTTACTTCTGAAACTCAGCTTTCTCACCACAGTCACTGCAACTCACCTCATATCAGTCAAGATTTCAGAGAACCAGACAATCTGTACTTTACGTTTGTCTGGCTCCATAAGAATTGCTTCTTTTAAAGACAGGTTTCCAGCATTTCTTGTTGATATGACCAATCTTCTAGAAGAGAAAATATGCATAATTAATCATTGACCTCTTCTTCCAGCATTTTTCTTAACTTCAAATAAGTGAAATCATACCCTTGATATTCCTACCTGCAGTGCTGGAGCTACAGGGAATCCACATGCCTTCCCTTCAGGACAGGAATATAACCACACTGGCATCAAGGAACCACCTGACAGGCACAGCATTGTAGTTCAGATGAATGTAAAATCAATGCATGTGTAAATCACAGACCTAGAGAGAGAAACTTCCTCCTCATTTTAAAGAACAAGGCAGAACTTTATGAGATAAACCTTCACCGAGAAAGATGCTGACCTTCCTTCATTCTTACTAAACTCCTACTAAGCCTTCAGGCCCTTTATGAAGTATAAAATTTTCTTGGGGGAGTGGAAAGAAGCATCAATACTCAAGTTTTAATTTTTGAAGTTACAACACTGAAGAAAAGAAGTTATTCCACAAAGTTTTAATGTTCTCCCTCCCTTGTCTTTCCCGTTGAAATTCAAATTATCAACCAACTCTTTTTAGAGCCTGAGCATGCTGGTACCTACAGGCAACATATCTCTGGTGAAATCAGTACTGTAGCAAGGCCAGTTTAATCTCCATGCAGATAAGTAGGGTACATACACACAAACAATATTAGATTGTGTCCAGAAATCTCAGTAAACTTAGGTTAGATCAGACATTAGCACTGTTGCACAAATTTTTTGGTCTCTTCCAAAAAAAAAAAAACAACAAAAAATCCCCAAAAAACAAAAACCAACTGTGGTTCATCCATTACTGAACAAAGGTGAAAAGCCAAAGAACTGGCATCTTGAGAAAACTCTTCTAATCAGGATAAGTGGAAAACTTTCACTCCCATATCTAGCACAAAACTGCAAAAGAGGCAAGAGGAGAAAGAGGGAAGAGAAGGAGGCAGCCCAGTTGGCAAGACAAAACCCAAACAAATCGCAAAGCCTCACTATTATAATTAGTGTAAGTATTGGACAATTCAAAGCAGTTGAATATAAACCAATCTTAATAACTATTTTAAACACATAAATCTAACTATATTGTCTCCCAAGAAAAAGTGATAGCCTTGTCCTACTTTTCTGCCATCCAACTATTTACACCTGCCTAAGTTTTCCACTTAGAGACATGGCTGTAACTCTTGCTCTACCCTGGGAAAATCCTTCACAGTTTTGCTTCTCATCTTTCTTACTGACAGTCAAGTGCTAAGTCTAAGCTTAAAGAATTGTTCTGCGTCAATAGACCATAAATTAGTAACTTTGATAAACAAGGAGAGAAAGCATTGTACAAGAAACTGATATATCAAAGAAAAAATAACGAGAAATAAAAGAATGTAAAGACAACATTTTTTTCTAAAATAAATTTCTTTGTTTTCCCCAAAGGACAGTAGAAATTTGTGGACTAAAGTTGTTAGAAGTCATCCTTAATAAGTAGGATCTACAGCACATTTTTGCTGAATTTTAAGTCCTTTAAATAAAATAATAAATCTTTATATGCTGTTATGTACCTCAGGTCCAGTGTGTTTACAATGTATCAGAATAACTCAGAGATATGCTAATATGCTAATAAAGATGTTAATGTAGCTAAAGGCACATATATGCCATGGGCAATATTTGCCACTCCATTTGTGTAGTGTGAGAGCAAAGAACAAAAGAAACTCTGTCCAGTTTGCAGTCATATACAACAAAAAAAGGCGCAAATCTTCAGGGAAGTGATTACCATTCAAAAGTATTTCAGAAACAGAAAGGAAAAAGTTCAATCCACTGAAAAGACTTCCTAGTCCATGTTTTATTATTGAGAAGCTTATTTCTTCATTGTAAGTAGCAATGATAATTTTAGATGCATTAAGAACTTTTATCTCAGCTGATGACAGTAAAGCTCATCGTTACAAATTAAAAAGAAAGAAAAAAATATTACAAATCTTAAAAAGAAAATTAAATTAATCTTTAGTCTGGAGTGCTAATCCAGGCCCAGACAGTATTTCAATAGATTTCCTCAGTTTCAAATCCCTAAAATATTTAACAGGAACTTTTGGGATTTGTTAAAAAGATACAGGCTACAACATGTAGTTAAGCCTTCTGTTGAGCAACCATCTTCATCATTGAGTTCTCCCACTTTTCCTTTTATTTCTTTTTGTGTGTTTGAACCTCAATAAAATATTGTTTTGTTTTTAGACAAAGTCCCCATGTCTATCGCAAGTGAAAACTGATAGAAGACTCTGACCCCAGACCCAACCCATATGTAGCGTTCTTAGACCTCACACCATCATTGCCTCTTAAAATTTGGATGAAAACCACACAAATTAAGCTTTTAATGGAAATACATTTGCAAACTCAAGTAGAAAGCGGCTTGTGCCATTCTTTAATTGCTTTGCAGTCTGTATGTTATTACTGCTATTGAAATCGATGGCAAGAATACAACACCAAGGCTCTGCACATGATTAACTTTTTATTCTTCCTGTAACTTGCTATAAACCTCAAATGAACTCGCAGGTTGGCAAGAGCATGTTAACAGCTAGATGCCAAACTGTAAGAGACATTTTTTCCAGACAGCATCACCTTCCCTGGAAGTGTTTCCCTTTCCCTCTTCTCTCGTTTTTTTTCCTTCATCTCCCAATAGCTGTAATAGCTGGTTGGATATTTCATTTGTACTTGGGACTTAAATCCTTCAAAAAGCCTTGATTCTAGACATAAAACACTCCATGAAGAGATTTTTCCTCCTTTCAGCTCCAGCCTTGCTTTTTTTTTGCTGAGAAATGTTGCAAAAAAAGACACCAATTATTCCAATTGGCCTGTCAGCAAAGAGCCAGACTGGGCTCACTCACTCATTTTCCATAGATCCCAGAAGAAGAATTGGTGTTGCAGAGTAACTACACAGCTTCAGCCATTGCTTTCTGTGGGATATTTAGCAACTGATGCCAGAGATTCAGTGCCCAAGGAATCATCTTGGTTGGCCGCATGGTCCTGCAGGAGCCACTTCAGCTCTCAGGCTCGTGAGTCACATGTTCACTGTTCAGCCAGAACAGGATCCCTCTTCAGATTTTGTGAACGTACTCAATGGAAGGTCCAAAGGTCATTGCTAAAGGCCATATATTGTAGAAACACCAAAAGACTTAAAACACCCACAAAGGGTTGGCTTACTACAGGACTCAGAGATGAAATCCTGACAAGGTTTTCCACAAAATTTTTTTGGAAAATGGAACAAGGTTTGGCCAAATCATCTCCCTTTTAACATGCTTTCACTTGTTGAAAATCATAGAATCACAGAATGATTTGGGTTAGAAGGGACTCAAAGATCATCTAGTTCCAACCCCCAGCTGGGGACAGGGCCACCTTCCACAGGACCAGGCTGCTCAGTGCCCCATCCAGCCTGTCCAGGAAGACTTCCAGGGATGGGGCATCCACAGCTTCTCTGGAAAACCTGTGATGGGGCCTCATCACCCCTTCTTATATCTAATCTAAACCTATTCTCTGTCAGTGTGAAGCCATTCCCCCTTGTCCTGTCGCTCCAGGCCTTTTAAAATAGTCTCTTCCTGCCTTTCTTGCAGGCCCTTTCAGGTACTGGAAGGCTGGAATTAGGTCACCTCAAAGACTTCTCTTTTCCAAGATGAAGAATCTGAAATCTCTCTGCCATTCCTCATAGGAGAGCTGTTCCATCCCTCTGATCATTTTACTGGCCTAGGTCCAACAGGTCCATGTCCTTCCTGTGCTGGGCCCTCCAGGGCTGGATGCAGAACTCCATTCTTCTTAAATCCAGTAGGTGAAAAATGAACGCCCTTGCACATCAGTGACGTGGAATCTCAATAGCATACTGAAGCAGCTAGACATTTCAATTCTATGCTGATAAATTTGTTCCTTTGAAAATGTGGAACATACTTCAAAAATATCAATGTGATGCCTCAGTGAACATCCCTTTATTGTAAACCCCAGTAATGACACAACTCTGGTCACAAACAAATGGCCTGACAAAGTGCAGACACAGACAGTCAAGGTCCTCTTCTGCCTTCACATTCACAAGACTGATTATAGTGGAAGTGGCCCCCCCATGCACCTCAGGGAATAATTGGCCTTTAGTTTACAACACCATTAGGTCCACGTTGTTCTGATGATGAAAGCTTTCCTCTTTTGCTGCTACCAACACCATTTTCTATCTATATAGCTCTTGTGAACATCATGGCATTTTGCTCTGAAGGGACATCACTCTATCAGCATTACTAGAAATGAGGAGAGAAAAAAGAAAAATATTGAATGACAAACTGACATCCTCAAAGCTATCGGCAGCTACAAAGAATATTAACTCTCAGACATCCAGTCCACCGCACTCTATCTATTCAATCTATCCCAAGAGTTGCTAGATACCTTGGAGATTGTACACTAATAAAACAGAAAGAAAGAAAAGAAAGCACTGTGAAAGAAATAATAAATTAGACAGTGTTAAAAAAAGGATTGAAAAAAGGATTGGTGATGTGGGAAAAGGGGAGTCTGGGCAGCAACACAAAAATGAACAGGTGTCAGAAAGTAAGAGAAGGAGCACCAACAGATAGCACCATCAAGCAGCAATCAGGAATTAAATTTGTTTTGCAAAACCTAGCACATGTAAATCAAGAGGAGACATGTATCAGAATTTAGGTGAGGTGTGAGTGTCAGCTTGGATTTACAGGAACTGAAGATAGAAAAATTATTCAAGTTGTATAATTGTTATGTTGTTATACGTTTGTTTGGCATTCTGGAGGAAAAATTTGAATGGAAAGGTCTTGCCTTTACAGCTCTTTGTTTTCATTTTGCTCATGGTTTTTTCTCTGGACTTTTGTATGTCCAAATAGCATAACCAACTACTAAATCCGAGCCACAACTTCATTTTCTACTTTCCCTGGATTCCAAAAACCAGGACCGGAATATTTTCTTCAGAGCTGCTTTTCCACAACCCTAGGCCAGAAGGCTGGCCAATACTTTTAACACCTCCTAAGACCCCCTGTTGTTTGACCAAAGGGCTTGGAAGGCATTTCTGACAGCTGAGGTTGAGCTTAGCACCCTGCAGAGTCATCTACTGGCATCCCACTCGAGCCATCCCAGCGGTGCCGGGGGCTGTGGCAAACCCTTCACTCTCACAGAGTGGCGGCTGTGCCCTCTCTCTGCTGACCTTCAGGGGCAGCTGCAGGGCACAACCTGCCTTGGACTGAAGTCCCACTGCTGTGACCATGGGCAGAGTGGGATGATTTTTCTCCAAAGTTTTTCAGCTGCTGTTCAAATCAGTGATCTGTGCACAAGTTGGGCTCCTTTGCCTGCACCAAAGAGCTCCGAGAAATAGAAAATAGATGACTGGGCAAAACATTATAAGGGATATTAATAATGTCACTTCCAGGCTTCTAAGGTTACAAAGACTTCAGCCCTACAGAGAGTTTATTATGTAACTGCTCCCCATTAGTTTATATATATATATATATGTATATATACAAACTGATAGAGAAAAAAACATTTACATAGGAATGAATAATTATAATTACACGCAACATGTATCTCAAGAAAAATAATATTAGCATTCCTGTTTGAAAGATCACGTCTAAGTTTCAGAATATAAAATAATTACCAGTTTCATATATGTATATGTGATGTATAAAACAACATTTGTTGGATAAAAGACAGAAACTCTACAGTTACAGTTTAATTCAGTTTTATGCTGTAAGGAAGGAGTCTGTCTGCAAAGGACACTGTGGAAATCATAACTTCAAATGGCAGCAAATTGGACACAAAATTAAAAATTTTGTCCATGATACTTATGAAAATACTACTGTTCATAGAATACGAGGAGAACAGGCTCAGAAATGTGTAGGAAGTAAGTAGTGATTTAAAAAGTGTGATGAAAAAAATTTATATATGTCTTTCACATTTCTTCCTAACTTTCAGTACCATTCCACATCACAAAGATCTTTTAGGCTGTTTTGAATACCATCAATGTAAAAATTTATCTTCAAATGATGTCCGAATTTTAGACATGCATTATGAGAGGAAAAGATTAGGACACAGAAATATTCATCAATATCCAAATTTATTTTGAACTGGTTTTGACACTTGCAATAATGAAAACCAGCTTATTTCACATTTGCAAACTTGAACCAAATTGTTTGACTTGACGAACAAGATTACAGTTGCCATTGATTTATAATTCTGAAAAAAGCCCCATGACAACAGGATCTCACAGAAAGTATAGACTTTGATTTTGAGGACCCCAGAAAAAAAAAAGCCAGTTGTACTTGTGCTTGCAGGTGTCAGTGGTAGCTGTATTCTTTCTGTACACGTTCTGTTATTTCTCTGCTATCTGTTAAAAAGTAACACAGGTTTGTCTTTTAGCATGAAAACTTTCCAGACATATCTTTAACAAAGTTAGATGTTAATGAATAAATAAACTTAAAAAAAGATAAATTGAAAAAAAAAAAGAATACCTGCTAAGGCTGGGATGCTTGGGACTTTCATGGTAGAGTTGTCCAGCTATTAGCTGTTCTATCACAAAATATTATCCTGCTGCAACCACAAAATTTAACACATTAATAAAACCAGCTGATCAATACAGCAGTACCAGCAGTTGGCCATCTGTAAAGTTCAACACTTAATCATAATTAAGTCACGAAAAGCTGACAAATACAAGTGTAAGAAATCACACAAAACCAATGCAATAGAAGTAACCAAGCACCCTAAAATCATCAATTTCGTCAATTCTGACGCTGCTTTCAGTTACTTCTAAATTCATCTGCAACAAAAATTAATCCCTAATGTATATCTTTTCCAGTCATCAAATTAACATTTGAGTTAAACCAATAAATGCAGCAGTGTTTTAATTATATTAAACCACATGAAACACCCAGTAAGGAAGAGTGTGTGTGCAGATAACTACTTGTGTGCCACACATTATATAAATTAATGTAACAAAAATAGTGACGTGTTTTCTTTCCCATGAAATATTGTGCTGCTATCACAGCAACCCCTGTTGGTCAGTAGATGGGTACAAGGAAAACAGGGAATGTGCCACTTTGGGTATGATTTCTTTTCCTAGGGCACCAGGTGCTTTAAATGCCACCAGAAGGATGCTCTAGGCAGTGCCATACTGTCCAAAATGGCTTGGCATAGATTAGCTCAAAGCTTTTGTGTCTTTGCAGACTTTGATTAAGGGCCAGTGCTAGAACTCCTATGGGCTTTTACTTGATCAAGTGTAGCATAGGGATTTTTTTCTTTTTTTTTTTCTTCTCATTACAGCTGCCAAAAATATGCCAGTTAAGATAATTACATTTCAATTTAAATTGGTAATTTAATGGAAAATTTTAAACCAGGATGTAGGGCAGGATTTTACTTCCAACCCTATCCCACAACACCTTTTGTCTGTTGCAGAGGATTTAGGAGGCCGTTTCTTTTACTTTTGGCTCTCAGCAAGACCAAAGAGTTTCGAACTCTCCACAGTTTTGCAGGATTGCCTCTTCAATCTATTTTAAGTCTTCAAACTTCACCTCAATTTAGTTTCATCTGTCTACTGTTCACTGTTTCATTGACTACCTGCCTTTATGAGTCACATTACATGCAAAACCCAAATTATTCATCAAGATATTTGCTCCTTTTTGAGAGGAGAAATAGAAGAACCCAAGATATTCTGCCTGCCATGGCTCTGCTGCTTTCATTAGTTGTTTCAGGGCTGACACAGAAGCCTGGCAGTCGCAACATACTGTAAGGAGAATCATCTTCCTTTGTTTAGAGCGCAGTGTGTACCGTCATTTACATAATAAAATCCTCACACAAATAACAGATGGTGAAGAGGCATTCATGTTGCCACATGTTGGAAGCATGATACAGTTCCTTGATGAACTCATTTCTTTTACCTTTGCCTACAGACTCCTACCAGCTATTAAACCTTGGGGGTTAGTCAGCTGGTCAGAGGTTTAAAGACAGGCAAAAATCTGCCTGCAGAATTTTCCTGCTTCTAGGAGGAGCAAATGTTATGCCCTGATAGAAATGTGCAATCCATTGAAAATGGTTTGCACTACCATGAAACGTAAATAATAGTCTCTACTTTCAACACTCGTTGGGCTGAAATGCTTCGCTATAGAAGACAGAAAATGTCATTATTCCAGTGAGTTTGAACTCTTTTTCTCTCTTTTTGGAATCCTTTTCTCAGCAGAAGCTTGGGACAGAGTGAGCTATGCTAATGCTGCATATTAGCAATATCAGTTCTTGGATGCATTACCATTAATTCTATGTGCAAATTAAGTGCTGGAAAACAAACGTCTGTCACTTAAAATAACAGCCACAGAGGCTGTATATAGTGCACTGAAATAAGATCACACCACATTCCCTAATTAGAGTTAATGGATCTGCTTCTGATCCCATTTACACCGATTTTACAATCATGTAATCCATGCTATTGTCTTGAGTGGAGCAGGTCTGTAAAAAGAATCAGTCCCCAGGATGACAGAGGGTATTTAAATGAGCAGTCATTTAGTAGTCTGAATGCTGCTGTTTAGATGCAGTTTTCTACATTGCTTTCAGAGCTGGACTGCTGCAGTTTCACTGCTGGGGTTGGGATGGTGAGACAGGCTGTGGGAGCTCCTGCAGACACCTTGTGAAGGCCAGATCTATGCAGGAAAAGTGGCCCAGGACATGGGATTAGCCATGGGTGGCAGGTACAGTGGGATTCACTGAGCACCTCAACCTGTCAGGTTGAGTCCTTCATCCTGTCCCCGTTTGGAAACTCAGATGCCCTGGAGCCCTAAATCAGCAGCTCTGAAGCTGCTGTGCAAAGCAGAGGTGACACACACAAAACCTGCAGAGGCAAGAAACTGCTGTAGCAACCTCCTGCTTCCATCCCACCCTCTGTGTTTGTTACTGCTGCTCCAAAATGACTAGACTGTGCGTTTCTGTCTGTCTCATGTCTGCTGCATTAAAACCTACAGACACAGAAATTCTGTACAATTGAGCTGTTGATCAGGTGGTACTTCTTTCAGGGAGATACACAACTAAAAAAGATCCACTCTCTAAAAAAATCTAAAAAATCCCAGACCAAAGTAAGGCCAAAAATTTAAGGTTTGCATGAAAGACAGCACTATTATGTCTTCAAGCTCTTGTTCAGACTGTAAACCTGATGTGAATATTTTTTTAATATTTGGTAAGCTCTGATTATCTTGTCTGGGTTTTGTGGGTTTTTTGGTTGTTGGGATTTGGGGATTTTGTTTTGCTTTTTCCACAGGAGCCTGTCCCTATGGCAAGGATATTTTGAATTGGCAGTTTTTTTAGCTAGCACAGCTTAAATAAGGGTTGCAGGTCTGATTATCCCGTAACATGGAGCCTTGATCTGCAGTCTTTAGCATCCAGGAAGTATGTGGTTATTTTTCATGCATTAATGCACTAGTATTGACCAGTTAATTTGAAATCACTTTGCATCTCATGTCATGACAGAAAAGCAAATGCAGCACATCCGGAGCCACAGATTTACAAGGTTACATAAAGATATAAGCAACAAAAGACAGATAAAATCCCTTCATATATTTTTGCATCAAGGTCGAACACCAAAGGTGTCTCTCTCTAGAAATGGTTTATCTGACACTCATGATGTCACCAAGAACTTACTACTCCTTAAGCAGGTTATATTCACATCATATTACATTCCACTCAGGTAATCCCACTGAACTGTCTTCCGTGAAGAAGACAGTGTCCCTTCCTACCTTTCTCTGACTTCTCTCCTCCACCACTTCCCCAGAGCAAACAAAGACAGAAACCTGAGGATTGAGAAGGACTGAAAAAATGTCTTGTGGGTGATAAGGGAATTTGAAATAGGATTTTGATTAATTTCCTCAGGAGAATCTACATCTGAATGACAATAAAAATATGTTATTTTCATTTCTGCTTGTTCTGTAATTAGAGCTCCATAGATACAGCTATACATCATATATTTCAATTATTACAAATATAGTTCTTAGGCATAATATGCTTGTAATGTTACTAATGTTGGTCAAACAAACAACAGTGGAACTAGAGTATAGATGTAAGACTGTCAAATGGATGTGCTTCTCAAGCTATAGCTAACATGCATGTTAAAATTAAACCTCTACCAAACAAAAATATTATGATTGAATAATTGAAACCAAAACTGACTGACTAATTTGCATTTCTCCAGTTACAGATCGTATAAACATCAATAATTTGTTCATAAATAAATGTCAAGAAAATTTAATATTATGCATAGAACTTAAAACTAGGGCTTTGAAATTACAATCTGTATAGCTGAGAAATGAATTTAAGTGTCTTGCCTTAATATTGACATACAACATTGACTGAGAAATCAAACGTCTATGTACTTTCTGTAAATAAGATCTCTCGTGCACTGGAGCTAAGATACGCAAAAGAATGATGAGTACAAGCAGAGAACAAGCAGATCATGTTATCTTGCTGTTCGCTCAGGATTGAAACAGAACCAGGAGTTAAAGAAAATCATTGCAGAAAGAAAGGTATTTAAAGCAATGGCAACGAGTCAATTCTAGACAAAAAGGGTCAATTGTTTTGATCAACACTTTTACTAGAAAAGGAGCTGGTTTGAGCAGCTGAAAAATTTACCCCCACTCTCACTTTTATTATCCAGAAGCATTGTTATTTATACCTTTTAAATGATATTTTGTATTTCCAGTTCTAGACACATAAAAGGAATCAAAATTTAAAAAGCAGAAACAACAACAACAAAACAACAGCAAAAACAAACCCCAAACAAACAAACAAAAAACCCCCAAGAATCCCAACTTTGGCTTAAAAGAGTATTTGTTTGTATAGAAATTTCCATACTTGCCAGTTTACTGTTGGCATTAAAGGCTTCCCCCTCTAGAAGCAGGCACTGTCCTGCGTGGCATGACCGTAGCTGTACCTGTCATGTTAACTCTGTTGCTGACAAGCCCATAACACTGTACATCATGCTTCTATTGACCCTTTATTTCCATTTTTATTCTCCTTTTGAGATGTTTCTCTTACTGTATTTTCCCCTTTTTCCCACTTTTTTTTCATCCCCACAAACTTGCTTTTCTACAAAAAGATTGATTTGTTTTATACATTTAAAAGATGCCTTAAAATATTACCTCTTTTTAAGATTCCTAACTGATGGTGTCTCAGACAAATAAAAACTTCTAATTTGTCTCAGTTTTACTGGTTTTCCTAGCTCAAATTCAGATTTGCCTTTTTTTAAGGGGTAGATACTCACTGTCAAAGACCCCTCAACTTCAGCAGGTCTGTGACATCACAGACAAACCAAACTCCAATATTTTGTTATAAACTATTTCTACTTTTTCGTAAGTATTTATTGCAAATCCCAACCTCATGGATCTCTCCTGACAAGCAATTATTTCTCCAAAACCTGTTTCTTAATAGCTCTAGGTAAGGATTTCCCTTGTCTAAAAGCCTATTTCCTATGCAGTGCAACATAGAATACAACAATTTTAATTGTTAGTTTATTGAAAACACAGCTGCACTGATGTGTCTACTGGAATTTCCTTCCTTTTGACACTGACACATCTTTTGTACTTGTACATAGAGTGAAAAGTCTACGCTGCCAGTATATCATAAATCCAAGAATTCCGTCCCGGTTGCCTTTTTAGTTTCCTTTTTATTCTCCCACTTTTGTTGTCCAGAGAGATCAAAAATAGCTGCAAACAGTCCTTTTTCACCCTTCCCAAAACTCTTATTCTGGAATAGCAGCAGGAACTCTGTAAGAGTAGGCAGTAGTGTCAGTTCAGAATAAATCATGGCAATTTCCATGTTTATACATAAAACTTCTTGTAAGCTAATTACAGAACACATGAATGCAAGTGATGTCAGAGCACAATAACCTAATGCTGGCTTTTTGGGCTTTTTTTGGAAGGGGCAGGGTGTCTGATGGTATTTGGAAATATCAAAGGAAAAAAATTCTCATTATTATTTAGCCTATAAACAGTTCATTTATCTAGTGGAAGTTTCAGCTTGTTGATTTCTACTGCTGCTCTTTTTGAAGTAGCTCATAAGCAGCTCTTCAGCTTTTCCCTTCAGTTATTGACAGCTCCAGAGACACACGGGACAATAGGGGGGAAGTGCAAGGGCTCTAGAAACCATGAAAAGATGTTCCAAATATAGTTCCTTTTTGCTTTGCTATTATTCATCAGCACTTATGTCTCAGTAACAGCAATATCCTAACAAAATTGAGTGGTCTACATGCTAACAAAACTGAGAGCCTATCATGGTACCTAAAGACCACAATAAAATTAGAAGACACACCAACTTCTCTCTTTTTCAGTTTTAAATGTATTTGACAGATCACCCATTCAACCCAGATCTTCAGAAAACAGGGTCATAACCTCGAGACCATCACATCTGCTTCATCGCCTGCTCTTTCTGCTAAATACTTTTTTATTTGTTCTCCAAGTTCTAAGCAATTATTTAAATAGCATCATCTCCTCTACCAAAAAATTTACAAATCCCTTTTCATACCACACATTTACTATCTCTAAGTCAAAGTGTAAATCTACACATGCAGTTTTCTGGGTCATAGCCTTGACTGCACACAAGATGACTGGGTCCTTGTCCTTTCCCCCATCCCCTTGAAGAAGGGATTGGTCTTCTTCCATAAAACAAAAAGCCCAGCTGAATAACAGGAAATAAGATATTCACAGACATCTTAAAAACAACAAAAAAACTAATTCCAAGATATGTATTTGCAATTCTGCATTGGATTTCCTCTTAACTAATTTTCATTTACCTGTTTTATTGATCTCAAGTCTCTAATGAAGCAGCAGAATTTGACTATGACCATTTTCCTTGCTATCTCAATTTACTGCAGCATAATCCCCCAAATGTGTAACTTCACTGAACGTGGAGGTATTATTCTTCTCATTTTAAATACACAGAAATACCCACTAATTCCTGCCAACATGCTAAAAATTCTGGATGACCAGGTTGTCAGTGAATCAGGTCACACGGCTTTCATTACTCATAGCAATACAACCTGATCACTGCCTGCCTCCAATCCTAATAGGCAGTTCCCTTGTTTTTTTCTGTAGCACATGTTTTGCAGCATTGAATCAGTTAATATGTGAGGATACACTAGCATTGAATATTAGCACATCATTACTGGCAGAAGGTAAATACTTTCCAAAGAATTTTGGAAACATAGGTCTCTACAGTCACAAGCTGCATAAATTCCCAGATGCACAACCTCCCTCCTTTGAATCAGAAAGATGTACTACCCAGTGTGCAAAACATTAAAAGTAGTACTAAAAGAACAGACAAGTAGGATCACAGGCAGAAGATAGTTACAATATATTTGTGACTTGTCAAAGTAAAATAATCCAACGTTTGGAGACATATTTATCCAACAATTTCACCTGCTGAGGGGAAGAAACCAACAACTAAAGAACCTCAATTTGAGGTCTGCATCTTTATGTACCTAAACCTTTATATTCTGTTTCAGACATTTCCTTATCCATAAGCACATAAAGTCCCTGCAGAGTTAAGCCTCCACCAACAGGGCTCATGTATTCAAATTTCCTTTGTAATGTGCCCACAGAGGTTCCTTGCTCCTGATGCTCAGTGCCCATACCCTCAACAACTTTCACATTTGTTCCTAATCTTTCCTGTTCAGCTCTGTCTAAAGCACAGAAATATCTGAAGCAAAAGTAAAAAGGAGTCTCTGCCTGACCACTGCTGAAAGCATTCTCCCAGGAGACCAGCATCTCATCCTGTTTTAGTGAGTGCATACAAAGGAACATCTTCAAAGTGGGAGATCAAATAGTTACTGCTGGCTGACACCATCACCCTCTCACAGGGGATAGAAATGGATCCAGGGAAGAAAGTGCTTAAATCTGGATCCTTCCTTTTCTACCTGTTGGGCAGGCTATAAGTTGAATCCAAACTATGAGTCAGGAATAGACTACTTGTATCTTCTCTCCACAGACAACTACACAAGCCCGGCTAAAGTAGGGAACTGAAGACAATGGTTGCTGAATCCATGCATCTCACAGGAAACCTTAACACTTAGCAGACTCCAGGCATTGTCACTCCAAATCTAAACTGTTGACTAGAGGAGCTTTATGGCTCTATTCCTCTGTGATTTTTGGCAAGCTGTCTAGAAATTTCATTGTACAGCAGAGGATTAAACCTTGACATGCAACATTCTGGCCTTGCCAGTTAACTATGCCTGCCTGAATATTAAACACTTACACGCTACTGAAATGCAGCTCGCTCCTACCCCCTGTTCAAAAGCAAACACCGACTTAGTGTGGTAAAAATAAGGCTGGTGCCTAAGCTTGGCTTATGGCTCACATGCAGGTCTATGACAGCACTAAATCAGAGTAAACCTGTTTAAAATGTATTTGCTTCAGTGGTAGTAACCCCAGCACACCCTGATCATGAAGATACTTGGGCTGATCGAGGTACTGGGATGCTCACAGCGCAGGTTCCCTGGGACTGCAGGTCATTCTGCAGCAACTTATCTACTTGGAGAGCCCATATTTCCAGCTGAAAAATATCTCCCCCTTGTTCTTTGAAAGAAACAAAACACATAAGTATTACTAAAACACACAAAAGTTTTAAGTAGATGTTTGTACACTCTTTATCCGGGTGCCTGCTTTTCAGATATTTACGGTAACACCTCACCTGACCTGTATAAATAATCCTAAATTTGAAGAGGATGATTCATCCTTCATCCTCATCCTATGCCCCTAGTTCTGCCTGAAGAGTTAAAAGACTCAAGAGTTTGCATGAGGGGTTGAAAAAGGAAAGTCTGAAGGGGTACAAGGTGACGTGGGCTTATTTTACCTGAGCTCCTGTAGGGGTTTGGCCCCTTGGGAAGCTTGGAATCACCCTCAGCGACACAGCACATTCCAACGCTGTAACACCACCTCCGTGTGTCCATCCACCTCCTCACCATCCTCTGAGACAATGGGCTGGGACAGGGACCCACACTGATCAGCCATTCTAGCTCTTCGCTTCCCATGATCCCCTTCCAGCAGCTGAATTCCCAGGTTTAGACATCCTACACTCACACATTGGGCTGATCTTGCTTCCACTACGCAAAAATAACTGAAACAGGTATCGGACTCTTAGTAAATACCTAGAGAATACTAAACTGATAATACCAGCTGAGTACAACTATAACCCTAATAATTTTGCACATGGTGGCAGAAAGAAAAACACTTCTGGGTTCTCTCTCCAGGAGCTCTCTAATCTTCAAGAAAAGGGAGATAAGTAAATGCACTTATAAAAAAATTGACAGAGATCTGCCCCAATATGCCGTGGAGAGATATACCTGTCAAATGAGGCACCAGCCTGGACGTAGGGGACTTTGGTTCAATTTCCAGCTGTGTGAGGGCTCTCACACACAATCTTGAGTAAATTGTGACTGTGCATCAGGTGGTTTTCTCCACCTTGAAAGGGATTTTATTTTTTCTTGGTTTTATCCTGTGAAGCACTAAATTCTACAGACATGAGAGGAAGGTATTACTGTGTTTCACAACTTTATCTTGACTATCTGAAAATGTGTCCTTCCATGCCAGTGGCACTGCTCTTTGGTTGTTTATCATGTACTTTTCCGTCATCCAACAACAGATGTACTTTCTGGATAGTCCTCAAGATTGTTTTACAGAGCACTTGAGACTATTTTGTTTTAATTTTATTTCATTTGTTGCTTATTTTCTTTAAACATTTTAACCTTAGGGATTTGGCTAAGCTACAACTATTAAAAAATTATACAGCAATATGTAGTTTCTGTTTTCCATTTAAGCTATCTTTTGCAAAAATAAATCTCAAAGGATTGAATATACCTTCTCCACTTTTCTGATTCTCTCCCCATGAATGCTTCTTTCTGTCTGGGCAACATCTCTTCCCTTTGTAGAATGATTATTAAAGCCAAATGTTGCTTGAAATATGGAATATATTTGCCTTGCCCCTAGAATCGAGAACATAGTGATTTCCTTACTTTCCTGTTTGTCCACATTCTGTCATCAGGTTTACATAAACAAGTCAGGTAGTCTTTCTTGAGACCAAGGAGATGATGACAGGAAGAAAGCAGACCAGAATGAAGTTGCAGAAAATTGGGTTTTCTGAAAAAAAAAACCAGTGAATTGCTCTAGTCTCCATTCCAGAGAGGCCCAAATTGCTAAAATAAACTTCATCTATCTAAAGCATGGCTAATCCAGGTCATGACCTTAGTTTCATTCCCACCCTCTGTCCTTTACTGTTCTCAAAGCCACAGCATTTCAAAAATTATATATTTTTACATCTTAATTTTGATCCAGAATTTAGAAGGCTCTGGAAAGGTTGAAGCCAATCATAACTTGCAAAGGAAAATAAGCCTGTGATCAACTGTAGCAAAAAGAAACAGAAGGATTGCAAAATTGATTTAAAATAGTGCCATAAACCTTCAAAACTGTGCTGGAGTTGCACATATGCAGCTCCCATTCCATTTTGTAGAGGCTTTATATTTGTGTTATGTAAGTTGCTCTGAAGAAACTCAGTCTGCATGCCTAATCATAACTTCAAATTTATTGCTCCATTTAACCTCACTCTGGCCATTAACTGATTCCCAAATTCTACAAATCCAGGGCAGATTCAAATACCAATCTTTACAAAGAAATAAAATCCTGTTTCAGAAACAATACCTTTCTTTTCCTTGAGTATTAAGCATAGGTACAGAAAGAGTGTTAAAATCTGATGTACTTGACATATTTGGTTTACAAGCAGCTTTTGTTCAGTTGAGAACAGGGTAAGAGTCAGTCTGGGAATATTTAGGTAAGCCCAAGAAGCAACACTGGCAAGGCAAAAAAAAAAATCTGACCTGTTCCTAGTCGTCACAATTAATTCTGACCCACAGACTCAACCTAAAAAAATTTTGAGAAGCTCTAAACATATAATTATTTACAATTCTCCCTTCATTAAACTGGCATTTTACTAAAATTACATCCCCAAACCCCTAAATTTTACCTGTACACATGGAGGCCAATTGCTTCCCTCTCTGAACCTTAGTTCTGGCCCTGAATTAACAATTATTCCAACTAAATTGCTTTTTGAAGGGTAGATTTCAGATACTCTCTCCTTTTCTTTCATTATTTTGCCTGAGGGTTTACATGGCCACAAAAACTAACTAAAATAAAAATAAGTCAAGGTTTCCAGGAAGGCAAAAACAGGTTTTTTTTTCTCTCCACAGTCTTAACAACTGATCAAGAACTTCTGTGAGTGTTTTACAAATCAACTGGTGGTTTCTCCCAGCCCTGCACAAACAAGGTTCCCATGACCCATCACCATAGGATCACCACTTTGCAGGACAGCTAAAAACTACCTACAACCCCCAACACAAATAGCAAGACACACCACCTAACAAAAACCACCTTGTTAGACCTTGGCTGAGCGTTGCTTATGGAGGTGAGGATAAAAATAGGTGGCACAACATGTTATGAGACAATTCTGCACAAAGCCCCAATTCACACAGACAGGTTTGTGTTGTGTTTTCAAAGGCTTACATATGGCTACAGCCATTATTTATTAGTACGTATACCTTGTACAATGATAAGTGGAAGCTTTATCAATGACCAGAATACGATTTAGCTCCTAGAATGCTGGCAGTTTCCTAACATGTTGTTCAAAAAAATTCAAAGCATCTATGTGACATCTTTCACAAAATTAATTTCCAGGATTTGTGGGCTGGTATAAGCGCTACTCACTACCTTGAAAAAGGACATAACTAGGACAGATCTTGTAAAAGTCACAAAATTAGTTGGCTGTTATGATTTAAGTACTTATTTCCTTAAATAATTGATAAGTGGTACCACCAATTATGCAGAAGAGAGGATTTTCACTGTAATTTCAAAGATACAAATAGATTTTACCAACATATTCCAGATAAAAATCCCCACAGAATGTAATAGGAAAGAGCTCACACGCATGTTTGTTTTCTGATGGATTGAATTAATGACTAGCATGTACAAAGGGCTCTTTAAATCTTCACATGAAGTGCAAGCTTCCATAACTATGAAAGCAGAGAACATGGATTCTCTCATCCCAGCATTCTAAGGGAGATCATGGGATCCCACCACTGGGTCTAGCTGTCAGAAGCAAAGAGGAAACAGCAAACTGTGAGAAGGCAGTGAAATAGTAGGAAAATGGTAGGGCTGGGTGAGTGAAGTGATGGAGGAGAACTGTACATTACGAGAATGATTTGGCATCTTGAAAAAAAATCTCTCAGAAAATACAGACTCCACATTAATTCCTTCCAATTAATTCTCACAGGCTCTGTGTCACCTCATTTTCTCCATGTGAGAATTTAGCATTCTGTAAATTTATAGCAAAAGTTATATTAACTGATATTTTTAAGCATTCACTGCATCATTTTCAATTCTGTGTAGTATAAGCCTGTCTATGTGTATGCAAAGAGAGAAGTATCAGAAATAAACATGGCATCAAACATTATTTCAAACACACACATAAAAACTCTCTCCTTCCCATTCACTTTCCTTGCCAGCCATCTTCTTTTGCCTCCCTCCCCTTTTCACAAGTCTATCCATTTCACTTCCCTAGCTTTTGTCAGCCTTTCCTCTTCCCTGCCTCCCTCATGTCTTTTATTCACTCTTACCCTCCTGTTTGGCCTTTCAAATTTGGTTTTGGCGAAAGTGCTCTTAACACTATTTGAGTAAATACCAGCTGAATGGATACCACAGGCACTACCCACTTCTATTGTGCTGCAGTAAACAATACTTTGCTTTTTCACTGCTGCTGCTGCTTGGAACAATGTATTGTGCTCAGATTATACTCTCTTCATATATATATATATTGTTTCAGTTAATAGAAAGCAATTTCATATCGATTGCAGAGGCTTCAAAGGAATGTCTGAGCAGAGAGGATATAAACCCAATCTAACAGAATGAAAAATAAAAACAGAGTCTATCCTTACAACAGTATGCACTGCATGTATACATGAAGTAGAAGATTGTAATTTTAAGAGCTCAGACATACAAAGGGTGGGGAAAAGGATTTTTATTCCACATATGGTAGAGGCCAAACTTCCTCATGAATTCAGCTCCCGCTTCATCAATTAAATTAAGGAACAATCCTAGTATATCCTGATACAAGCCAAATTTTCCTCAAAGCCTCTCTTCTCTTGGTCTTCTCCTTCCTCTGGCCTCTGGATCCCAGAAAAAGTAGAAGGAGGAGAAGAAAGCAAAGAAGACGGACAAGCATGGAAGTTTCACTGTTGGTTTATTCAGAGGTTTACAGAAGTGGATTTTTTTGAGCACAGATAAAGCGAGGATAATTCAGACCTTAAATTATGAAAGCAATATTTAATATAATTTTTAAAAATTTCCTTTCATGTGTGTGTTTGAGAGAGCGGGGAAGAGAGCACTTTAGCTCCAATTAATCTGTTATCAGTCATGGGAATATTAAGTCTGTGAATGCTGAATCCATCCAGGGGATAACTTCTCCACTGAAATCAAGCCTTATGGGTAAAAATAAACCAGATACATATGCCTCTGCTAACACACATATGGAAGACATGTTGATGAATAAAAAGAGGTGAGAACAAAAGTGAAGAGATGCAAAGGAATTTAAGTAAAGTAATTGATTTGAAAACATAGGGTATGTTTATCATTCCTAACTTTCTTTGTGCTGTACAGCCACAGCAGGATGAACTCTTCTTGATGATGATGATAATGTCAGTTTGGTCTTAGCCCAGGTCCTGCACTATCAAAGCATTTTTTCTGTACATTTTCTTTTTTCATTATTACAGGAGTTGCTGCAAAGAAGGTTACTTTTATGTTAATGTTCTTACCCGTTCCCTCTCCATCAAAATTCCTTTCCTTTAAGCTACACTTAGGAGAATTTAGCAGATTTTCCTCTCCATATAGATAGGGAAAAAGTCCCTTTCTCTCTTAAACTATACTTAGGTCTTGTTAGATACAGAGGAGGAAGTGCAGAACGATGACAAAGGGTAATAATTATGATGATAAAGATAGAGTCTTTGCTCATTTAAAGCTAATCCAAGAAGTGTAAACCATAAGCAGATTCAAACCTGCTTTGAAAACAATTGTTACTTTGCCCATCTGTTTGTCTCTTCCAAACACATGCTTATTCAAGTCAGGAATACTTCAGTAAAATAACTTTATTTACTTCACTTCATCCAGTGTGGTCTTTCCTACACCCATGGAATATTTCCTGATATAGTTTCCTTTGGAGGAATGTTCCATAAAAGCCAGCTTGACATGTTGTCTCTTGGTGGTGATGCAAACCCAAATGCTGCTCCTCTTTGGAATGCATGCTTTAATATTAATATTAATCTTATTATCGCCATCTATGATTTATTCTTGGCAGAACCAGAAGGCCTCCCTGCCCACTCCAGGGTAAACAGCCAAAATTTCTGTCTGATTTAATACTGAAATAAGGCTAGTTCCAGAGAAACTGATGATTCCTCTCCTACCATTTGAAAGAGAGCTGGGGCAGTGGGAAGGGAATACACTGTTTTTCTTCAGCTTTTCCCCTTTCAGGTTTACATCACGCTTGCACCTTCAAAAGAGCAGAACAGTCAGTGACCCCCTTGTGAACTGACTCTGAAATTGTTTCACAAAGATGCCTGCAAGAGGTGCTCAAACACCAGCTGCTCCTTTTCTCCTCATGATTTGCATTTTGCTCAACTTCATCAGTGAGGGGTAAGACACCTAAGGCTGCCTGTGATGCAACATTTCCCACAATGTAAAAAGTATCATTCAAGAAAGTACAAGCTACAGTGGGTTTAAGTACATAATCCAACTTATGTTAACTTCATTTGAACTGGGAAAACACCTGTATTTATTCTCTCTATATGCACAATTTTTTTTTATCAAAACACACTGGATGGCATGGAGGTGTTTGTGAGAGATTTGTGGCTGTGGAGAGCAATATTTTGTTCAAACAACATGAAATTTGTAAGATCATAGTGATTGGCAGCCTAAAAATAAATGAATTTGTAGTGTCGAATAAGGCTCCAGTACAAAATTATCTCCTGGGTCACATGTTTGTTTCTCCCAGTAGAAAATTACTACAAAAAGGAGCACTGATCACAGTTCTTGCAGTAGAGATCAGAAGGAGAAGAATGGCCTTGAAAATTAAATTATTTTCACATTCCTACAGTCTGTGTAGTCACCTGGATAAAGGCAGAAACAAAGAACACCTTTGTAGAAGCACCAAAGCACAAGTCTGTATTTACTTGTTTTACATGGAAAAATAGCATTATCACATCTCTGTAATTAAACCCTTTATTAAAAATAGCCTAGTTCTGCAGGCATGAGGTAACAGTTGAGAAAGAGATTCATAAAGCCCTGTGGCAAGACCTGGGCTCAGCAGACTGAAGCAGAGCATTCCTGTTCTCTGAGAGCAGGAATGGTCGGGGCATGGTAACAGAGGGGAGTGAAGACTCTCTGGTGAGCAACACCAAACCAGTGTGTGCCACTTCATATCTGTCCTGACAGGGCAGTTCCACAGAAACGTGCTCAGCTCATCTGGTGCCTTTCACAGGCATCACAGGAAACTACCTTTTTTTGCTTCTTGTAAATCACTACTTTTTTTCCCCCCACTGTTTTCCAAAAATAAAAACACTGGTGGTTCTTGTGTCCTCTCTGTCAATTACACAGCTAAAATTCTAACTATTTTAAGCTACTCAATGCTACTTCAATTTAAATCTCACGGGTCTTTGAACCATGGAGTTAAATTTTTCCATGCACAACAGCAAGCCACTTTGTAACCCTTGCAGTCTCATTTCCCGTTTTTGTAGTTGTACTACAAGCGTGGCACATAAATGTCCCCAAAATTACATGCACACATACTTTTCATCACTTCCAAATGTTTCACTGCTACCTGAAAATGGGAATTCTTTTTATATTGGCCCCAAGAAGACAAGCTTCTTGTTGCAATAAAAAAGTCCACTCTTCCCATGTATTGCCATTCCTTGGGATTATCCAGTTCTTCCAGTATGAAATCTTTGCTCTCCTGCACACTGCCAACACCACCTAACATCGTGAACAGCTGTCACTAGCATGGTCCCTGTGTGAAAAATATTAATGAAATAGTGAGTAAGAAAAACCTCAGGAGTGATCCTAAGGGAACTTCATTTGTAAACTTCTTCAGCTGCAAGACCAGAACTTTTGACAATATTTTATTGATCTCAAATTTCTGCTTATTATCTTCATATTTTTAAACAAAGCTAATTTTCTGCATAGTACCATTTCAAATTCATTACAAAAGTCCCCACAGACTAAAATCTAATATTTTACTTGCCTATGAAATCAGTTACTTAAAATCCTAATTCAATGAAAATATCAGGTTATCTGATGTGATTGTACTTTAATGAACACATGCAGTGCAATATCCCAGTTTTTTTTTAAATTTGCTGTCATATTTCAGTTATTGTTTAAAAAAATAATCCTATTGAGGTAAATTACTGAAGCAGATTAAGAATTTCATGGGTGAAGTTGAACAAAGTGACTTCAAATCTTTTGGCTTCCCATCCTAAACTAGGGACAATGGATGAGAAAAGGAGAGTTTTCTAACGAAGAATGGTAGAAACCCCACACTTATAAAAGCTAGGTTGTGGCAAGTCTATTGATTCTTCTACACATTGCATATTTTTCAAACCCAAGCATTTTTGCTGGGTACCACAGTCAAATTAAGAAGGCTTAGGAAAAGAGAGATATACTTTTAAAATACTAAATATTCAGCCTTAAAATTAGTGTTGCTAGTATTGATATTGTCACCTGGGAAGAGCATCCGTGAAGCATGCTAATGACAAAACAGCACTCCATAGCCACTGCTCATGTGTGAGGAAAGGCAAGAGGTGGCAAAGGAGTAAAGAAGGAGGAAAGCAAGACAACAGCACACAGGGTGTGGTGTGGAAAAGCAAGACATGACAATAAGGTGCTTGCTTGTTCTGGGAACAAGGAAAAGCAAGATTTAGAGCAGACTAAGGGGGAAAAGAAAGAAAGTAAAATTTTCTTAGGGGCAAAATTCCTCCTGCACTAAAGGAATTGTACAGTCAGTTTGGGAGTTGCAGCAGCAGCCTGGCTTTTCCCTTGCTTTGAGAGCTGCGTGCCAGCGATGCGTCTGCTCTGTGCCCACCTGGGTGTGGTGAGAGCAAGGGCCTAAAGAGGGATGAAATAACTGCATCGAAAGTTTATCAGGTAAGACGTTTCTGGAGCACCCAAAAGTTTGCCTGTTTTCACTTAAGATCATTAACTTCTAGCACCCATGAACTACTAAATCGACCTTCAGCACAGTTCCCATTACTGAGGCAGAGTGGAAAGAAAAGTCCATCGTGCATTACAAGGAAACAATTACTGTTGCTGTTTTTCTTCACTATTAAAGGAAAGCAAGCATAACTTTAGCTAACACTTCAAAGAAAACAAATCTCAGACAGAGTACTGCCAAAACACTGCTCAGTATCATATTTGTAAGTGCTTGCAGATCTTCAAAGGTGTAATAATAGACATGGCTTTTAAACAATTAAGGTCATTTATGAACTTAGACAGTGGTAAATATTTATATTTTGCTGGAGAGAGGTCGCCAGGAGCAAACTTCCAATTCATATGAACCAGACTCAACCTGTCAATTTTTACTTTCTATTTCTATTGGTAAAAGTGTAATAATAAGATCGAGGCTAAGGTTTAAAAAATAAGAATATTATAATCATATCAAATAAAATGATTATACCTCTCAGAATTTATTAAAAGGTGTTTGAGAAGAGATGATAGCAACAAATTTGGGTTTATGCAGTAGGAAAAGAAATGTAATTTTTAGGAGTTTTTTAGACCTTAATCAGAAGGAAGAAAAAAAATAACAAAATGCATCCAGTATATTTTTTTAAATATATTTTTTAATGGTAATGGTTTCTAGGATTCCTGCAATTTGGCTATACCCACAAGATGATTTAACTTAAAATGTAGTTATTTTTCTTTTTATCCACTAAGAAATTCCATTAACCTTGAGCTTTGCAATGTCAAAACAATGATGGTTAAATCTGCAGTTTGCACTTCCAAAAACATTTAGTAAAAATATGGCTGAAAGCAATCTGCAGACAGCGTAGGGGGAGCTAATGGAAAATAATATGATAGATCAACACAAGGACTTTAGAAAGAGACCACTTGTCTGCCAACATCATTGTCACAGTTACCTCTTTTTTTAATAAATTCTAAAAAATAAAAAGTAAGAAGTGCTAAACTTCAGTCAGAAGGATTCCATACTTTAAAATTAGGCCATAAATGTGATTTAATATAGGATCATCTTACCTTTTTAATACAAATGTTTTAAACCTTATTTTATGCTCCACATGAATTATACATCTGCAGTTCATATCATTTATAAATGATGTGGCCTTTAAGGAATCTGACAATGGACTGATCTAAGATCAAGGGGAAGTTCTCCAGAATGCTTTTAGGAATAAACATCAATCTGACAGTATAATTTTTTAGGCATTTTGAAGTGAAGTATCAATTTTATCAGATAATTATCTGCTGGAGGTCAGTGTATGTCAGTTCCCAATCATTTTCTATTAGAGATATAATGCAGAGAAGGTATATATGTACTGGAACAGATTTTCCCTGCATATTTATAACTAAGTAGTCCTTCAGGCTTCAGGAAGATAACACAGGTAAAACAAAGATGTTTAACCTGCTCTCCTGGGCCAGACAAGATTCATGGCATGCACAAAGGCTGAGGTCTCCTGTTATGGTACTGTCCTAGTAGGGATAAATTAGTGAAAAAGGATTAATTTAGTCATGGCCAATACTCGAAGCCATTCAGTTCTTCAGAAGGAAAGACTGTATTTTTCAGCAAAAATATATAAAAACCTAAATATACCAGAAATCACAGAAAAACATTGGTAAAGCTTGTTTGAATTTACTTTGTCTTAACTACGCCTTTTCATGCTTCTGGGGTACTACTTCTTTCCTTTAAATTAATTTTATTCCAGATCTTTATGTTGTTCCTTATTTTAGAATCAAATTTGATCTGTTTCACTGTAAAGACCTGGAGCTGAAGTCTCATCATAATTCATGAATGTAAACAAAAGCTGGAAATTGTAAAGCAGAATGTTATGTCATGCAATTATTTCAGAGAGAGGTCTCCAGGAGCAAATTACAAATTCATTTGAAATAGACTCTATATGTCAGTTTTTACTTTCTATTCCTATAGGTAAAATTTTCATAACAATACTAAAATCCTCACAATTATTAAAAATTAGTGTGACCTGCACGGGGATGAAAATTCAGACTTCCCAGGATCTGGCAATGAAGTCCTGGGATATGGTCTGTTAACCTCTTTCCAAGACCACCTGACACTGAGTGTTATTAGCTTTGCTACTAACAGAAAGTACTAGGCAAAACTAGGTTTTTAACTTGCAAAGCAGAACAGGAGGATAGACTCTACCCCTGTTGCAGAATCTCTGTGAGTGACCACGGGGCTTTGGACATCCCCACTGCTCTTGGAGGGTGCTTCCCTTCTCTGGGTGGCTTGGAAGCCTTTGTGGAATCTCTGGTCCTTTCAGACTCTGAGGACTGATGGAGTGTGAGACCACAGCTATAACTGAGGTAATAAATGCACTCACTCTCTCATCATATTGCTCTACAAGAGCAAGGATCTAGGGCATTCAGCTGGGAATCTGGCAAGCTCCAGGAAGGGCTTCCACCTGTGAACGTGCCCAAATGGAAATATCCACCAAGTGCAGTCCCACAGGGCTCATTATAAGATAAAAAGCTACAAATTAGCTTGCAGAATAAAAAATCTACTGGTTTAGAGGCTTCTCTCTATGTGATTCTTAGGGGATTTATGTTTTTCTGAGAAAAAAAATGTTCTCACTGCGTAACTTCCATATTTAACATTGCAAGGGAAGTATAAAGCAAAGGAAAAACACTGCCTTAAAAAAAAAAAAAAAGCAGAACATCAAACCTCATGTAAAATTTTCATTGTTGGGCTCTTGCTCTGTGTTTTATATTTGATTTGAATAAACTAATTGCCTAAAATTGTCAAATAGTGGCATTACAGTCTGTCATTTCAAGCTGCAATACTGATTGGGCTTCATAGGTGAAGACAAAGGCTTCCCTGCCCTACATGCCAGCCAGGCTGCCACTGCCTCCCTCCACATCAGGGAAGTAAATGTACATCTAACACAGGGGCTTTACACAACACCACTGAGAGAGATTCTGCAGCCCTAAGTGCAGACAACACCAGATTAGGTCCTTTCTGGCTGCAACATGTTTTAACTCCAGTATGGCTCATCATGAAAGTAATTTTAGACCTGCACAAAGCAGGTGTAATGCATGTGACATGGCCCTTCCACTGCAGGCTGGCTTTGCCATACCATAACAGTGGCAAAGCTGCCTGTGCGTGGAGAACCCTGCTTTAGCCTTCCCCAAACTCCTAATCCTCAAAGACAGGAGGGACTACAGCAGAAAAAAGCAAATTGCTTTGCCTCAAAACCACAGTATTCAGAGAGATAGCCCGGTCCATAACTATATTTTATCCTTCTGGCTGTTTCTTTCCTGCAGGGTGCTTGCTATTCATCCCAGAGAGCTTAAAATGCACTGGGAACCCGTTAATGAAATAGGCCTTGTGTTACATTGCCCCCATTTCATATTTGGAAAAATAAGTGCACAAAGAGAGCAAATGACTTTCCCAGTTGCAGAGCATGCACATCTGTGGCAGAGCTGGGAGGGTTCATGGACTATCCCTCTGCTTGAACCACCATCCTACGCCCTATCCCTCCCCAGGACTCATTCTGTTCTCATGAATGGTAAAAACCAGACAGAAGTTCCTGAGAACAGACATGTCTAAAAAAAAAGTCTTTGGCACTGATTAAAAATGGCCTTGAAGCTTTAAAAAGACAGTCTATGGCTCTGGAGATGTTTAATGGGTTTTTAAGCTCCATTTTTAGTTTCTGTGGTTATGCAGTAAGATTTTAAGTAGTCGACCAGCCCAGTGCATCTGGCTGTTCCTGCCGGCGATGATAGCGGGTGGCCTCTGTTTATTCATGCTGTGCTCATCAACAGAACTGCAGCTGACGTGCAGCAAACTCGGGGTCTGTTCCACTTGGGCTTTGAGCTACAGCATTTGAAGATGAGCAGTTCCTTTCAAGATATTTGCAAACCTTGTCAGAGTCTGATTGCAGCATGACACCGACATTAGGCTGATTATCACTTGTCTGAGGAAGCACTGTTTCCATGAACACACTGGCTTTCCTCCTGCTATCTCCTGAGCTAGATATCAGCACGCAGCACTGTGGCAGCAGCACTACAGCAAAGCCCCAGCAACACTGCTGAAACAGAAAAGGGTCCACTTTTTCTGTAAATGCTAAAAATTTGCCAACAAGATTCCAAGGACAGTGTTGCTGTGTATCTCAGATTTAAAAAAAGCCCAAAAAACAAAAACCAGCCTGACTGTATCAACTTCAACTCTGACATATTCGGTATATTTGAGTAGGTACAGAAAATCTATTTCACCTAAATAGTATATTCATTACACATTAGTGTTGCAGGTAGAAAGGAAATAAAGAAGGAGAATAATATCTTTGAAAATGACATAACCATATTTTTCTTCATTATTTCTTTTTTTCTTTCTTCACTTTTCACTGTTTCAGCCTCCAACACCCACCTTTTTTATATAACATAAATATATCAAACAAGACAGTCCCTGATTTTCAGTCTGGAATGACTGGATGAGGATAAAGAGGTAACCTTTGTGATGTAGCACGTGCATGGCATCAGTACAGAAAGTCACAGCACGCTCAGAGCAAATGCCCAGTTCCACTACATCAGTCAGCTGCTCCTTGGGAACACTGAGCAACCCAAGTGCATCTGAACAAAAACTGGGAAGGTTCAATCTCTGCTCCCCTCCCCAAGATCTTATAGACTACTCTTTACGATTGCTCGTCTCTGGAGGAAAGAAAAGTTACTATAAACCATCAGAAAAAATAAGACAAATGTGTGTTCTATACATAATCACAGTCCGTACTCAAACTTCTGTTCTCTGCACGTGCCTTAAATCCACATGGGGGTGGCCCTGATTCAGACTCCTCAAGCAAAGGCAAGAGACTGGAGGGGACCTGGACTTCCTCAATATCTGATCGCATTTTGGCAGTTGTGTGGATTTTCTGCCACGCACAGTGGAAAGGTTAAATGGTAAATGAGCCAAAGTCCTACAGGCATCTGACAAGAGCCTCTGGAAGAGAACTGCTTTCCTGCACCCGAGCAGCTGAGCTAACAGAGACAGCATTTCTTTTCACCAGAGCATGTTGCCACAACCCTCTGTTTATTTTAGCATTGTCAAATTTTCCAGTAAATCCTTTGGGGATATACTCTGCATGTAACTTTCATTAACTTCAGGGAAAGTATGAATTGGGACAGGGAAAAAAAAATCCTTACGGAAAAAATTTGGGATCTTCCTGCATAATTGCAAGCATTTGTCCATGTTGTTAGTCCTAAAAACTGAAAAGAAATTCAGAAATAAAACAAATAGCCGACAGAATGAAACTATATAAGCTGGTGGTGAATTTCTCAATTCATGGTGTTAAGAGACATTTGGGTCTATTGTGCTGCCTGCTTGCTAACTATATGAATAATAAAGGAAGAAAAGAATGGCTGATGAGAAAAAAAAAACCCTAGAAACAAAAGAAAAAAGGAAAAGTGATTACTTCTATCCTTATTCAAACATTATTCTGAAAGAAACATTGATTAAAGGAAAAGAAAATAAATGTCTGAGCGCATGTGCCATTACACACAGGAAAAAGCACGAAAATATTTTCAGAGTCTTGACAGACCCCGGGGGTATGTGTCCTCTGCTTAAGTCTCCTGAAATCCATAAGTATCAGAAGGGAATTTGCAAAATGGTTTGTATTCTCTTGAGACTATTTGGGAACTGGATCTAGCTGGTGAACAAAAGATTGAACAAAAGAACCCCAGTGCTGTTTACTAAACCTTTTAATTAATCCATAAAATTTGTTTTTATTTCTGCTCCTGGATATAACTAACAGCTGGGATGTCACAAGCACAGTCTCTACCTGCTATAGATATATTTATTTCCTAAGCAGTTTCAGTTTCTCTCCCTCTTCAAGTGGCTTTCCCAATTGTCACTTTTATATCTGTACACTTCCTCAAAGTAAGCTTGTGCCACTAAACTCCAGTGCCTTTGTTTCTGGTTACCTTATTTCCGGCAGCAAAACAAACTAAATGCCTAAAAAACCTGAACTTTCTTTTTAAAAAACATTTATTTATTTGTTTATTTTTATTTATAATTTCTTGCTGGTGGAGCTTGGAGTAAATTGTAACTCACCATTGACTTATTTCCATGACCTGATGGTTTTCCAAGACAATCCAGCAATAACTAGGACATGGAACGAAATGTATTCCAGCCACATGCTTACTTTTGCAGGTTGCCTTTTCACATGACTCTCTCCCCACCTTTTCTACATTTTCTGCAGGGTCAGTCCCTAGCTAATTTTCAGCATCTCGTGCAGACAGCCCTGAGCAGTCTTTCATGCTCCTGCTTCTAACAAGCAACCCTGAATGAAGAGGAACCAGAAAAGATTTATAAATCCATCATGCTCACCCCCATGATACCTCTTCAATATTTCCAAGGTGTCTCTTCCCCACAGAACAGAAGGAACCAGACAAAGGTCTGTTAAATTTGGAGATAAAGAGCAGCATTTGCCTTTATCTGTTCTTCAGTAGAAGCAGAGCATCACCTCTGAGGAACTTGTGCTGCATCATGATACACAAAGAAATATTATTTGCTCAAATATGATTAGTCACAGAAACAAAGACAACATGATTTTTAAAATGAATACTTATTTTAATTGGGAAAATAACAGGAATATATAGGACATGCATCTAGCACATTGTAGGAAAAAGGCACCAAAATATACAAAGAAATACCTTTCAAAATTCCTTTCAGTATATGTGTTAACCCCTATGCAAATCCACTTTTCCCCACAGCTACCTTCCTGACAAGAGACCACCATCAGAACACTCTCTATAAACGATTATCTGGCTTTGAAAATAGAAATTTAGGAAAAAATCAGTGTTAAAATATTTTTATATTTTTCCTAAATTTATTCAATCTCTCACTTCTCTTAGCAGATTATTATAAAAAATATTTCAAGAAAAGCACTCAAAATAACAGTGTTCATAGTTGTTTCAGGTAACACCAGATTTCTATGAGAGTAGAACTTGAAATAATTGTGAACATTTTATACATACATTTATACATATATTTATCTGATAAATATAATTATATTTAAACCAAACTGCTTCATGTAAAATGTGAATACAAAAATGGCAATTTTCACATTAGGAGAGGGAGTAGAAAGAGATCTGAATATGCCCTAACAATTTTTTGCAACTTGAAGATTGCTTCTACCTGCAGCAGTCATTTGCAATAGCAACTATGAAAATATTCACTATTCTTTCTTTGGCCTAATTAGTTGTATTTCAGTATCCTCCAGCTTTAATGTCACAGTGAATTAGTGCAAGGTCGACAGCAACAGGAAAGATTTTAATGGCAACTGCTGAGCATAAAATATAAAACAAGGGGAATAGAGAGCAAGAACAAGAAGCTGATACAAACCTGGTGCTGGTGTTCCAGCTGCACAAACCTCCCCATAAATTCCACGCCATTCTAGAGCCATATGCTTGAAATCAAAACCTTTTGGCAAGCTGAACACCTTTGGCATTCTCTCATTTGACCACTTTTGGTTTGGTACTCAGCAAATTAGCAATCCCCCCATAGCAGCCGAGTGTGCCAGCCCAACAAAAGGATGCCCATCTTTGGGACCTGGCTGGAGAGGTGCTAAGGACCTGCAGCTCCTGTACAGCTCCTCACACCTGTTCTGCAGCTTGTCATCAGATTTTGCTTGCACATTTCTGCTTACGGCTCAATTCTTGCGTGCTTTTACAGCCTCAAATATCAGGTACAAAGTACGAGGGCCAGTCTCTCTTATTTCTGTTAATTTTTCATGAATCATCTCATTACTTCTCACCAAAACCTTGCTGCCTTCACAATGCATTCAGTGCAGAGGGAAAAACAAATCAAACACCAAAACAACTAAGGAAAGAAAGATCTGTGAAGTCTTTCCTCTGACTTCAGTGAGTTTTTGGGCTTGGCCTCTTCTCCAGGCAACCAGCGACAGGACAAGAGGAAATGGCCTCAAGCCACACCAGGAGAGGGTCAGGTTGGATATCAGGAAGAATTTCTTCATGGAAAGGGCTGTTAAACTTTGGAATGGGCTTCCCAGGGAGGTGGTAAACATCTCTAGGGGTAGTGACTCCAAGAAACACTTGGATGTGGCAGTTAGTGCCGTGGTCTGGTTGACGAGGTGGTGTTTGGTCAAAGGTTGGACTCAGTAATCTTAGAGATATTTTCCAGCCTAAATGATTCTGTGATTCTGTGAATCAAGTCCACAAATGCATGAAAGAAATACACTCAACACTTAAATTTTAAAACTACTAAATGACTAATTAGCAGAACCTAATGTTACTGTGCAAAATAGAATATAATTGCTCTCATGCACGCAATGAAGAGCCACAAATAGAAATAGTAGAGATGCAAATATAAAGACTGTAACTCTCTCTGCACTATCATTCTGTGAGCTACCATTGGCTCTTAGTATTAGCTGGAAGGATCAATGCAGATATTTCTAATTTGAGAGCATGTTTCAAGATAGTTGTCAGTAGTAAATAGTACACTTTTTATGTTGTTGTTTCCTTAGGCACCCATACACATTTATCCCCAGCTGGCTTAAAAAACCAAACCAACCAAACAAATAAACAAAAAAATAGAACATCTAAACCAACAAAAAAACCAGCCCAAAACCAAACCAAACAAAAAAATCCTCCACTAAATTCAACAACTAAACCCCTTCAGACCTCTTAAAACAACAACAACAGCATGGACGAATATAAGTAACACTTCCCTTAAAATCTCTCTCATAAATTATTGTGCCAAATACCTATCTCCCAACTCTTCTTCAGGAGAATTTAAATCTAAGATGTCAATTCAAACTTCAATTTTGTTTACACTGGGACTATAAAATAAATAAAACTTTGTGTTGAGAAATACTTCAAGAAAAACAAAACAACCCTTTTTTGCATCCACATAATGCGGGTCTGAAATCAAAAGAGGCTGCCAGAAGTGATGGAAAAGAGAAATAAGAAATAAAGATGTTTGACTCAGAGATGGTTAGCACCTTCTTTAAAAATTAATATAACAGTGATGTTTCAGCATAAAATACCTCACAGTTTTATATCATGTTCCAAAACCAGCATTAGAGTCTAGCTACAGTTGCTCTGACCAGCTGAAATCCTCACAAATAATGTACTTTAGGCAACTGCATATGGAAACCATGTGCAACAGTCAATGCATAGACAAAGCAGAGAGAGGAAGGGATCAACATGCCACACAGCTAATAGTCTTTCAAAAGCCTTGGTGAGGAGCCCATGTAAATCTTCAGAGCATAACAAATAGCTAAATTGGCAAAGCCTTACAATAAGCAGCAAATCATTATTGCTTTACTCAGCATTTGTTTTTAAAACAACGTGCTGTATTCTTTTGACGTTCATGTGATGGTTACGCTCATATGTGGCAGGAAATTGTTGCCCTTTAGTGTAAGAAAACAGGGAAAATTGTAGGAAAGGAGGAAAAAAAGTCAGATGTCCCCAAATGAATCCCTGCTGTGCTTACACGCTCAGGACATCTCAATGGAAAAATATTCAGTAGGTTATGTTAGTGAATTGAAGCCAGGTGAATGAGTCAGGATAATTATGGCAGAATTCGTAATGAATCAGGATAATTACGGCAGAATTCCTCCAAGTCGAAGGCCTTGGCGGCTGCTGGCTCATGTGACACAGCAGCTGCTTCAGAACAAGGAGACTGATGCTTTGTCTTTGGCTTTCCACTGTTTTCCAAACTTTATTTCTATTAAGAAGTCTCCCCAGGTAGTTTTCGCTTTCTTATTATTAGTTTTAAATATGCTGTCCAGTGTAGTTTCATGGAGCTATTAATTTTCAAGAGGAAATCAGAAGAAAAACAATTAGCAGAAAAAAGTCAAGCCTGTGAGCATTTTTATTGACATACGAGTTCTTGTCTATGTGAAAACCCCAAAAATATGGGGTCACCCCAAAAGACAGGTACGTATTCATGCTACCTGCAAGGCAGCAACGTAGCAGCTGACAAAACCTAGACAACAGCTTACCAATAAAGCATGCCAATATTCATACCAAAAATAACAGCATCAACTGCCAGTCGAGACAAATACAAATGTGTTTCCAGTGTGCCTTCCCAATTCTGTCAGGTATAACTTGCAGACAAGACCATTTTAAAGAGCATTTTTAGAGCACTGTTAGTTGTTTTACTGGTGCTATTTTCAGTATCTCTCTCTTTATGTAAAAGCTCCTTCAACAAACAACCTGCACATGACAGCGAAGACAAAAATGCATAGATTAAAATATCTGTAAAGATATATTAGAAACAGTTCATGAACTGTGATAATTAGAGTGAAACATACTCCATGACAGTTTCAATTTCTTGGCTTTTCCACAGGTTTATGGCAACTAAACAGGAGCCTTAAACAAGCAGTAACATGGTGCTTCAAATGTGTTTTTTTCAGAAGGCTGACACACCTGACACACCACATTTAGGCCCCAACTTTCCAAACCAGCCAATGACCCACCATCAAACTCTCTTTTCGATGAATTAGTTTCTCTTAATACATATTCTCATCAGAAAACTTAATAACAAAAAGGAGCCTTTTGAATTGTTTGATGTCCATTTGGGTTTAACAGCAATACTACGACTCAAAAAACAACCAAAGTGAAGTGTAACACCACAAGTGCATTTAGCTCCCTCAAGTTCAAAGCCACTTGAAATCTTTGCACCTCCTAAAGGCTCTTTCTAGATGTGGATCATAGAGCAGAAACAGCAAAGTTTTGACAATTAAACTTTCAAAACACTTTAGACAGTGAGAACCAAGAATTAGTATGGATCTCTGACAGAGCAGTTGCATAAATTATTGAATGTACACTGGATCTGCTGATTCCACCCTTGTGTAAGATATCACTTGGGCGATATCTTTACTGCCTGATTTTTCCTTAAGAATTTCTAATCTCTGTGGATTTCTAGAATGCATGTTCAAATATATAAAGAAGTCACACTGAAACCTATGTTAACTGGACTTCCTTATGGGTTCATATGTATGATTTTATGTGCATAAATATGTAGGTAATGCTGGTTCCCTTCTACCAGACAATCAAGCACCATGGGAAAAGGCATTGCTACTACAGAAAGGTTATTCTTTAATGATGTTGAAGCAAAACAAGGCATAAGTACGTAATTTCTGTCAAAAGTGTTACAGGTAGACAGGATGGTTAAAGAATGAAAGCTCAAAACATCCTGTGCATCATATCCTTGTGCATCATATCCTGTATTAGTGAAGCAGCTGAAGTATAAAAAATTAAATCCCTAGAGGGCAGCTTTAATATTAATTTAATACCTATTTATAAATACAAAACTCCTTTTTGTACTGTAAAACTAGGCTTTTAGTCTAGTTTTAGAATAGAATGAAAAAAAAAGCTGAATTTGAGGTTAAGTCAGAAAAACTGCAGTGGGATCTTATTTGAGTTTTAGTGGTTGAAAAACAATCGCTTAACAGAACTGGTGGAACAGGAACTCTTACCTATTTATTTGTGAAAAAAATGTGTCCCATTTTTTACTGGAAGTTTTCAAAATGGAGAATTCTTTTTTCCTATGTAATATATAAAAAATACATATTATCTTTGCCACATGTTCACTCTCTTCCAAGGGACAAAACTACAAAAAGAAACTTTCATAGACCACATAAGTAAAAACTGATGATAATGCTAATGATGATGAACTGATAAAAAGGCTCATATCTATAGAACTTGGATTAAAACATTTTTCTCTGATTCCCTGAAATTCATTAAAAAAAGAAAAAAGCCAAAACTTTTATGATACATGTATTTCTCACTGCCAGCTGCTCAGAAATGTCCTGCAGACTTTTCTGCACTTTTTGCTCAATATGGAAATACAAAACCAAGATACGCAGAAATATATTATTTTTTCCACACCTAAAAAAATTCAGACTTACCCAAAATATACAGATGTGAGATGAAGACCAAATGACATATTCAGCTTTGTTTTGTAAGACCATAGATAGGTTTAATCCATTTCTAAGTGATAGTGGCAGGTCAGCCTCTGATTTTATGCCCAGTAATTCAATGTACAGCTGTGTTTTGGGGAAAATGTGCAGTGGTAGGAAATGGAAGCGAAACAAAATGAGGCTCCTGGGAACTTGTTATCACTGGAGATCCTAGGCCCATGTGAGATTAGTGCAGGTGGAAGAATCAAGACAAGCAGCTGCACAACTTTACACTGCTGGTGTGATTGTCACTATTCTCAGAAGTGATAAAGGAATCTGAGGTGGGGTGACGGTGTTTCCCTCCAGCCCTGAAACTTTTGGTTATAACAGGTAAGCAAGGGATCCAGACCAAGATCGTGTAAAGAGAAATCACATCCAAGTAAAAGTAGAAATGACAAAAAAATTAGCAAGTTTTCCTGCCCTGGGTTTGCTCCATGGTGGTGTAGAGCACTTTGCAAAGGCCAGGGCTTTGTACTGGTCTGGAGGGAGGGAATTCAGTGGGAGCACTGAAAACCATCACAATGCAAACAGAGTTAAATGACTGAACACAGGAACTGAGCTGGAGGGGATATATGTGTGTGTCACTAAAGCAATGCCAAAATTTCTAACCTCACTTTTAGCTCCCTCTCCCCTCACAGACAGACCACCTGCTGCAACTTCTCCAAAACCATTAATTGCTTGCAGGTTCCTCATGAAACTTCTGCCACAAGCCTGGGAGCTATTAGCATCCGTACAATAGTTAGATTCTAACTTTGAAACATGCCCTTTACTTCCACCCATCCCACTGCTCCAAGCTCCTCAGCTGCATCATTGAACTGCTGATTCATGTCACAGATGGTGCTTTTAGCTAAAGGCTGCCGTTTACAACTGGGCAGAAAAATGCCAATACAGAGACGTTGCTCAGTACACCTAGAACAGGATGCTCTATTTCAAATAAAAACACACTTTTAAAGCTAGAGTCAACAATATTTAATCACTATGCAAATCTTGCCATATGTCCAGACATAAACCCAGACAGTCATGTCCCTCCAGCCCTGTTGGTCATATGGTCAACCTGGTTTCTGCCAAGTCTGTGGCAAGGGTGTATTTTTTCAGGGCCCTGGAAGCTTTCCTCCTTTCGGATTAGAGCCATAATTATTCAGGGATCCCAACAGTTTACAGAAGAACTGCCTGTGCTCATGCCAGGTAGAAACCACTACAGCCCAGGCACTCAAGCACTCAGTATTTTGCTGCCTGACGTGTGCATTTGAAAATCCACTGAAATCTGTATGACTGAAAAATACAATGAAGTTTCTTTGCTTTTTGTATAAGACCAACTTACACATATGATAGACATAGACCTTTATCTCTCATTTTGGAACCTTAATTCCTCTCTACTGGTTCAGAGGCTTCCTTCTTTTTTCCCCAGAATGGAAATTTCAAATGTATAATGGAGTGGGAATAACTGAGAAGTAATTGTAAGACCAGTCGCGCTTGATATTTTTGAAAAAGCTTTTTTTTTCTTTCTGCCACTGCAGTTCTTTCTGCCTGCCTGCCTGCATCCCTGGTGATGACAGTGCAGTTTCTTTGCCTTCAGGGTCCCTTTTGTCATTTAGGTTCAGAACTCACTAGAAGATGTAGACAACCAGGCCTTTCATTGATCTCTGCTAGACAACTGAGGTGGTGACTCAGCGTCTGTACCGAAATACTGCCTTAGCGATAAGCAATTAACCTGATTAACTGCCCAAATTATCCTCAAGTAATTCTGAGCTCCTGGCATATGCTCCATATACTTCTCTGAATGTTAGCTGCTGCATCTCCATGCTGCATTCATATTTCTCTGTCTGGCAATAGCTATGCATGTAGACTGCTAGATGGATATTCGCAGATAAAAGCAATGATGAACAAAACTGCGTCTCCCCCTGTTTTGGTATTCTGTGACATTCCCATCTCAGCAGACTGTGTCTGGCAGTCTCACAATGAGGCACTGCGTGTGTCAGGGAGATGGATTATATCTGCAGTGTCTGAATTTCAACCCTGACTACACGAGCTCCTGCTTAACCTTACCTCGGGGATCTTGAATTTTGTGTCATTGAATCAGAACAGCAAATACATATATTTTTATGTGCCCTTATGATGGCACATTGCAAACATTTAGTAGTGTGAGATAACAAAATTAAAGAAAACCATATCCTTATTACACATTTGGCAAATAGCACATTTACTCTTTATTTTGAAGTATAAAGCTCAAAATACTGCAAGAACAGTGCCATAGTAATTTTTGGGGTGGTTTGCTTTAGGTGCTGGGAATTTAAAAACAAATGAAAATATTATTAATTCCTTTTCAGGGTCTTTAGGCAGATCACATAGAAACTAGAAATAAATGGATTAGTATACTCGTTTCCACTAACTGGAACACTGGTGTGAGCACCAATGCTGAAAAAATCCATAATGAAATAGATTGATTAATCTCATCTCCTTCTGTCTCATTAAAAACATTGGTGCTGCAGCTCACAGCTTACCTGATATTTATATATGGTATGCATTAAAAGAAACAATGAAATACCTGGAAAATTTCAAAGTCACCAATACCAGGATGAAGCAGAAAAAAAACCCACACAAATGGGAGCTGCACACTATTTTTTCCATGAAAAATTGCTAAACTTGGACCTTCACTGCTATAAATTGAGATCCAGGCAAAACCAGAAAAATACTGAACATGTAGGTTTCATACTTTGCAATTCCTGAAGGCAGTCATATGGGAAACAACTTTGGCATTTTGAGGTTAATTTGGTCCTTTTAAGTTATGACCTAAAATTGATCTTTTGGAAATTTAAAGACTATAATGTGTGTGTTACCTTGAGTAGAGCAGTGAATGCAGATGAAAGGAAAAATGTAATTAAATCTGATAGCACACACCTGCAGTCAGATATCTCCTACTGCTCACAGTATTGGTCATTGGACTGATTTCAGGATGGAAACATCCAGCTAAAATCCTTACAGGTAAGTTTGTTTTACCACTATTTTCTCCTTTGTAAAATCACAATTAGCAGGAGTTATTGCACCAGCAGTTTCTAAAAGCCGCAATGTGACTTTTTCTGAGAGATGCCTACAATGATGCATTGGGAGCACTTTTCACCCGTCCTTAAACCCAGATGAGGTTTGGGGTTTAAAATACCATCTGGAAGATACAGGGCTCTGGCGACTCCAATACAGCTGAAAAGGTTGGAGTAACACAAGGGATTTTAGGACTGTTTAATTAATCTCAATACCTCCACTTTAAAGGCTAAATTTTTAAAATAAGAAAAAATAACTCCCTGGTTCTACACCAGTTCTTCCCTTTCATAGTCCTGAGTCAGAGAAAATAACATTAAAGAAAATCTTAAAACAATAGACTGGGAACACAGTGCTATACATGTCTCTGTCTGTATGTTCATTTCATGCTAACCCTATATAATTCTCTATATCAGAACAAGTTGTTAGGAAGAGAAACACCTATACATGACTTGTTATCAGAGATATAGCTCATGAAATATTTCAGTTTTTTTACCCTTAGGCTTGGTTTGCAAATAATGTTTATCCATCCTGAATTATCACATTTGAAAATACAGAAGAGAGGCAGTGCAGCAAAGAAGCACTCCAAAACATTTGCAGAAATGGCCTCATGCTCTCAATTGTACTTCCTGGCTCATCCTAACTGAGGCAGAGCCCAGGAGATTTGTCACGCTCAGGCAGCACAGTAGTTTCATTGATCACCTTATTTTGCATTTCGACACCAATACAATAATTTAGTTTTCAAATTGTCCTTGTTTCTGGAGCTGTTTCATGGTGCCTTTCCTTCTTCCTGCTGGAGACCAAGCTCTAACTACATATGGACATATTGCACAGCCCACAGTATTTCTCATGACTGCAGATTCTGAATATCTTGGAAAGCAATAACCAGAACGACACATTCAAAAGTCTTCAGTGACCTTATTTTAGAGACAGGCTTGAACAGTAGAGACAACTTGATACATTTGAAGATCAGTGACAGACTCACACTGTCACTGAGATTATTTTTGGCTGCCCCCATCCTCTGAATGGTATGAAAAGCTGCTCCTACAAGTCATTCCAAGTCTGACTGTATTGCCTCAGGGTACACATTGCATTGGTAGTTAATACAGTTACTTCTGTTATGTAAACACCGTTGATGTTCTGTAATTTCACTATGGATCCCAAAGGCATTTAATACTGTCTGGTGCTTCTGGACCCAACAATTCTGATAATGCCTTTGGAGTGATGTCTTTGGAAAGTAGCAGCAATGGCTTTCTGGGAGACTGTACTGGGATTGATGCTCACCTTGGGAAGTTCTGCACAAGCAATTTCTTGCAAGTTTTGGTTTTACTAGAAGGAAAAATTAGGTTATGAATAACTGAGCACCAGTAGATCATATCCACAGTGTCAGGTGCAAATGCAGAAGATTTTTGTGTGGATAAACACACGCCATTCTCTCTTCCTTCATTTCAATCAATTAAAATACATTTGCTCACACACACATACCTACTCCACAGCAGCAATACATCTGTAGAAGATTGAAACTAGCCCAGCCACTCTAAAATAAGTAACATAATTCAGTGTAATTCTTCACTATTTGAGGGCAAAGAGTAAGAAAAAAGTTGCAGTAAAATTGCTAAAACTTAAGTCTTGAAAATGGAATGTTACCTCTATTATTTTATTACAGGACCTGTTTTTATTCTTTTACTTCAAACTGATGCCAGGGATAGTGCCTCAAGGTCTTCAATAATAGCTTTTGGTTTTTTTCATCTAGAATTTCTTCCTGAACTCTGCCACTTACAGTAAGAAAACTACATTATAAACAATGTCTGACAGATGGTCTGGGTGTTCCTCTGTAGCTTCAATTTTTCAAAAAATCATTGTTTAGATTTAAAACAGAGGACCAACTGAAAGCAGAAAATAACCAGTGAAATTCACCTATAGAAAATGGTACCTGTACTACCTTGGTAAGCCTTTAGAAGACTTTAACCATCTTAAGGATATCCTAGTATTCCCCTCTTCCCCCCGATTTCTCCCTTGGAAAAGTCAGTGAGTTAGGGTAATTGTCCCATGGATCCATCAGCATGGCTGGAAAAGTTAGCTGCTGGACAAGTTATATCAACAGATTCACCTCCTGGGAATTAGGAAGAAAATTGCTTTCAAGATTTAAACTTTTCATCTTCCCTTTATATCTGAGCTAAAAACACACTATCATAATCTCTGGGAATTGTCAGTCTGGCTACTTAAGAAATAGAATGAAATAAAAATCAGATTCTGATCTAAGATGCCTTTGTTGAAATCAAATTTGCATCAACATATTACTCTTCAAAGTCATCTTAACCTCACAGGTTGGCAACCTGTGTTCAGAGGCTGCTGACTGAGTTATGTTGCCCTCAGTAAAATAACAGGCAAAGAGCAAGAATTAAAAAAGACAGAAGTACTTAAAAACTGCATGAAAGAAAAGGGCTTATTGGCCCTAGGAGGCACATACTGAACAGATCGTATGGGAGCAGAGCAGGACCACTTCCCCCCTTCGAAAAATGAGCTATGAAAGGAAAGCTTGCAGGACTTTATCCAAAAAGAACAAGGGAAAAACACTGCTCTTTCTGTTCATGGATTGTTTTATCTTACTGCTCATTCCTACGAGCTCTGACTCCAAGTAAACCATGACAACCTGACAGTGTGATCTACGTCTAACAACTCATCACAACCAGAAAAACCTTAAACAGATTGCTCAGCAACGCAGAACTAGGGTTCAAACAACTGAATGCTCTCTGCATAACAGGTGAAATTCAGTCTCTCTAGTTACCAGTTATTTTTGACCGCAACCAAAAATACTTCTCACTTAGAGCAGTGGTATCTTAACAAGCTTCCTTTAAAAAAGATGACAAGTTCATGCTGAACTACAATACTCCCATTAACTTAAAAACAAATAACCAAAAATTAAGGAGGGAGACCAGAAAAAAAGACTTTCTAGATGTAGTAAGTAGCCATAATACCATCTCTTCCATAAAACAAAGAAATGCTTTGAAGGAGGAAAATGACACAGCAAGATGACAAAGTGGGAGAACACCCAAAAGTTCTGCAAACGTGCTGTTAAGTTCACTTATTCCCCTTTGTGACATGAAGTTCTTGGGTTACTAAACTTACTATCTCAGGAACGGTAACTGTTAATCAAACTTTACCATAAGAAGAAAAGATTAACATATGTAACTCAAATGGATTTGACTTTGTTCCAACTGGTCAAACTCTTCAGACAAATTCTCATTGGTCCTGCACTTGAACCTCCAGTAAAGTACCTGAATAAGCATGAAACAGTAAGCGGAAGAAACAAGTTTTGTAATTCTGATATCTTCAGCTAAGTCTGTAAAGAAATCTTTGGCTGTTTTAACAGAAGAAGGTTTGGCTGCATAGCTCAGGACATAGTCTTCAAAAAGCATGAAGTGTGTTTTAAGAGTTAATGCGAGTGCATACATTAAGAGGACAATAAATGACAAGGAACAAAAGTTAAGCAAAAAGACCTTAAAAAAGAACAAAGTAAAATTTGGGAGCTCCAGCTCCTTTAAATCTATTTCAAGAAGGCTTACAGACACAAAGTAAAAAATGAACAAGACTACTGTCATTGAAATATTTTCTAGCTCTTCACTGTGCTAAAGCAGCCTGGGCTTTGTCTCCCATTGAGTCTTTGAACTGCATTTATTTCTCATGTTACTCCTTCCACCCAACACAAGCAGGATTCAAAGGTTTCCTTTGCCTATTCTTCTGGTTTTTGCAGGGAATGTGATGCCATTCTGTGCGGCATAACTTGTGAGATGCTGAATGAGTATTTCATTCTGAGCAAAGTTCTATCCTTAGCAACAGTTCATGACTATATTTTATTATTTTAATGAGAGATGGAAATAGCAGGAATGTTCAGCAGTGTTGCAATAACATCGCTACATTGCTTATTCAAATGAAACTGTATTAGATACAAACTGTTCATTAAAATACCATTTGTGTGAGACTTAACCTTAGAAAGAGGGCAATTCAAAGCCAAAGCTGAGTTTTTTCTTTCATTGTGCCTGCACACTGCAACTGTCACACCCCATTGGTAAACAGACAGAGCAAATGATTTGCAAGAACTAGACAGATGGGTCAGCAAAGACTTAACCTCAATTTCTTTCCATCACTATCTTAAACCTCAATAAGAAATGTTATTCTATAAAATTTTTTAAATTTTCTTAGTACCACAACTCGATATAAACCATGAGTCCAGGAAAAAACCCAGCCACTCAGTGTAACAGATTGGGAGTTTTCCAAAGCTATGCATGAGACAGATGCCCATTTCCAACAGAAGATTGAACACGTTTTATGGAAGGTGGGGTTTTTTTCTAGTTTATTAACAACTAAACAGATGTATGGAGAAAAAAATGGCACACAAAGGTTTCTCACACAGAAATAGACTCAGAAAAACACAGATTTGACAACCCATTTTACAGATGGAGAGAGAAGGTATAGCTCTTGTTTTCTCTTTCCACATGCATATGTCTCAGTGTCATTCAAATCAGCGTCATGAAGGCCTTCCCCTAGTTATTTATGTGATACAAAGGGCTAAAACTGTCTTGATTGGCTGAATCAGAGTTTGGCAAGAATAACACCCATAGTAGTTTTGCTTGTTCAACTGCCAATTATACACTGAGTATCATAAAAATCATAGAACGGCTTGAGTTGGAAGGGACTTCAAAGCTCATTGAGTTCCAACACATCTTCTGCTAAACCAGATTGCTCAAGGTCCCACCCAATCCAGCCTTGAGCATTTCCAAGGATGAGCATCCAAGACTTATCTGGGCGACCTGTTCCAGTGCCTCACTACCTTCTGAGCAAAAACCACCTTCCTAACCTCTGATCTAAATCTCTCCTCTTTTAGTTTAATACCATTCTGCCTTTTATCAATTATCTGCCCGTGTAAAAAGTTACTCTCCCTATTTTTTAGAAGTCTGCTCTAGGTTCTGGAAGGCCGCAATGAGGTCTCACCAGAGCTTTGCCTCTATTCTCTTCCTCTGAATGACCCCTGTTCTCTCAATCTGTCTTTGGAGAAAAGGAACTCCAGCATTAAGAGCAACTTTTTGGCCCTCTTCTGGCCCTGCTCAAATGGAGCTCTTCCTGATATAAACCTGTCCCATTCTTCTCTCTCCAGAGACACCAATATATATCATAGTATTCAGGAGGAAGGACAGGGGATGGCTGGATTTTAAAAAAAATTATTAATTTATATTTATGATACATAAAACACAGCAAATAAACATACTTTATCCATGAAACCAAAGCAGAGAGGGGGTTGGTGATTCCCTAGGGGTTTGCAGAGATGTTGAATTTGTTTGCACCTGTCCTCTAGAAAGTTCTTGCTCCACCTGTCTGATCACTAGATACGAGTGTGTGTGTGTGTGCACATATGTATTTGACTTACTAATTAAAACTGGGTCATTTTCTTCCATTTCTTGTTTTTCCTTTGCAGTACTAGCTGGAAGGAAGGTGTCCCTGGGGATCCCCAGGGTTATAGAACAGATTTTGAGATATTTCTGCTGAATGCATTCAGAATGTATTAACAATATATATATATTGACTTCACATTTCAGTCAACATCAAAATTTATTGACCCTTGAGGTAAATATTAATCTCAGCCTTGACTCAATCAATATTTACCCCTTGGTTCAATACATCTTGATGATCATCTCAAGTTAATTCAATATATACTTGATATGCAAGAAAGTTTATTATAGTTACATGGGGTTTATGTACTGTTCTTTCTATTTTAGTTTAGGATAAAGTTTCTAAATGGTATTTTGATAAATAATATTATCTACCTTTGGATGATATTCTTGATCATGAATAAAATTAAAGGTTCATAGACCTGGTTCGCAAGCTTGGGGAATGAGCTGCTCAGCAGCAGCAAGTTTTGCTTAGTAACAACTTGAAGAAAATGTCAAGGACAAAGTATACAAACGTTATCTTTAAAAAAAAATTAAAAAGTAAGTATTTTTCAATCCTTCATGCACTATACAGAACAATAGAAAGGCTTCCAAGAAACAAGAGAAGTTATAATATCTATCTTCAAACATGCCTGCTATCAGAGGACAGAGATAAAATTCAATGTTTTCAGACTGCAGCAACTGAAGATTTTGTAGCTCTGACCACACAGCTAATGAGTACTTTAGATATACAATTCACAGGCATACTGATGTTGAAAATAGCAGACCTGATGCTGTTTACCTCTGTATTGATTTTCACAGGAGCAGCAGAACCTCTCAAAGAGAAGATGAACACACAGTGCACTCCAAATGCTAGATGTATGAAAATATGGGCAAAATATACCTAGATTACCTATAAATGTAGGCACCTGAAATTGAAGATGTGACAAATTTACTGTTTAGTACTCCACAGCATTAGATGGTGAATGACAAGTAGTTCTTAGGTCCCAACTACGAGCTCCCAGAAGCCAGCAGATTACACCTGCCTGCAAGAGCTAAGAGAGCAAGCCTGTATTCAGCAAACTAAAAATTACTGAAGGAAATCTGTTTCTTCACTGGAAAGTTTTTGATTTATGGATCCTCTGTAAGATTAGGTACTACTGATGAAAGTTCCATCTATTTGTTATGCAAGACTGAAAATGGGATCAAAGCTGTAAACTAACATACAAGATGAAAATTAAGCTAAAACTAGATAAAGTTCCTCTTAGCACAAGGAAAACACTCTGGAGAGCAATTGGGATTCTGGTAAACCATATGGATCACAATTTTTTGGTCTGTTTCCTTTCTCTCCCATCTTTAACTCGACTTTACCACCTCACTTCTGTGGCTGTTAACAGCAGTAGAAAAAACATTGCATAATTACAGCACTGAAATGGCTACAGTTCCCAATGAAGTAGCAGAAAAAATGTAGGCTGGAATAAATGAAATATAGACATAAACAAGGTCAATATGACAGAAATATTTGTTGCATAGGAAACCAGTAAAATCTACCTTGGGAGAGAGAAAAAAAATCAGAAAACAAAAAACGCACTGATAATACAAAGTGTGAGAAATTGTCTTTTTTAATGAAGTGGATCTCTCAAGTCCTTCTGTAAACAGCCAATGCCCCAGACCTGCATTTCTACACAAGATGCTGATAAGTCATGAACCTGATCAGCCAAACCCAAGGAGGAACTCTCAAAGCTGAACTGAAGATTCACCCAGACAGAAGAGTTTTGTCCTTTGAGTAAACATTCAAGTCAAGGGCAAAGACTGGATAATTAAAAAAAGAAAAAAAAGCGCACTTTACAAAAAAAAAAAGGAATTTGGTGATTGGAATAACAATTTGAGTCCACCCCAAAATAAAGAAAAAATAATTAGGTAGAAAGAGTTTTACCGTTTACCAGTACCATCAGGATTAGGGGCAGAGCAAGGGTGGCCCTAAATAATTACTAAGGCTTATTTGGCCCTATTCTCCATTTTCTTCCTGTGCATTTAAAATCAATATGTCAGCAAAGAAAAGAAAAATTGAAAGGTGGACAGGATTTGCCCGGGGACTGAGAAATGCCCCAGGTACACCTCATTTCTTCCTATTCCCAACTCACTTTTCTACCATTGTCTTAAATCTTGGATTATGTACTTCTGACAGGACAACATCAAACCACTGCAGGAGACCCCAAGGAGGCAGTGTATTTTCAAAAATACACTGAAGGTCTCCGTGCTCTGCCAGAGGTCAGAGATGCTGCCAGTGAAACCTCGTCAATAATTGCTACCAGCAAAATCAGTCAGACCAACCTCAGAGCTTCCAACATGCAGTGCAAATTGTCTTACAAAAAGATAATAATTCTGTTTTCTTAAAAAAAAAAAAATGAACAAAACCTGAAAAAACAGAAAAACCCACATAAAAAAACCAGTAAATCCCCAAACTAGAAATAACAGGATAAAGACCCATTTTTCCACCAAAAGTTAGAAAGCGATTCTTCTGCTTAAATCCCTTGTTAACAAATCAATAGGGCCCCTTTATGTAACTTCCAATGATGGCATGTCAGTCTGCACAACATACAGTAGTTAATAGTTAAATCACTGAAAGCTGCACCATTTTAGCCTTATGCTTTAGGATGATTTTGCCACGCATTTTAGACACTGGGTGATCCCTGCAGAGATGATACAGTAAAAAAAGGATAAGCAACACTTACAATTAGTAAAATGATCTATCTAGACTATTATTACAGAGTTATGAAGTCCCAACAAGACAAGATTTGGACCTGCAAGAGCATGTCCTGGCAAAGTGTGATGCTGTCAACAGTACTTGATGTTATGCCTAGAAGATGGGAAAAGGCTACTGGAAACTACCCTAAGAGCCATATTTAACCATTCCTCAAAGTAATCCATGCATTCAGACCAGTAGTTACGGAAAATAAACAATGTGCTTTAGAAATACTTCTTTTTGAATTTTGACTCCCCCAGAGTTTCAGTGAAATAAATCAAAAGCAAAAAGCACACAAGGTTCTACATTTCAAACCCCAAGCAGCACCCCACGGAGCACATGCCAAGGCAGCACTACAAGCCAAGAAGCAGTGGATGAGAGCTGAAAGGGCCATCGTGTGCATGGTATAGGCACATGAGGGCACACCAGCTAAGGTGGACTGATCACTGGCCAAAAAAAGGCAGAGATTCTTTGTGGATTTTAGGCCAAACACAAGTTCCCAAATAAACCTGCTGTTAATATTATCTTGTGGTTCAATCAAATAGATAAAATTCAGGACTTACAAAGTTTAGCTATATTTATCCTCTGGATTTAAGTCTGAAATCCAGTGCACAGATAACCAGACAGAAAGATATTTTTATCAGAAGAGAACAATTCGTCAATTAGACTGATAAACCATTTAGTTAACACGAATCAATAACAATATTCTCAACTGCAACAAGATTGCATTCAAAAAGAGGTAGCAGACTAGAACTAAGGACTTTAGAGATGTTATCCTTGAAAAACTCACAAGACAGAATAGAAGGGCTGTAGAAACCCAGCCATCTCATGATTCATATGATGCTGACGTACTCTTGATGCAAATTTACAAAAATCTAACACATAGGAAATATTATATACTTAAGCAAAGTGATGTGCATATTTGTAAGTAGTAAAGGAATATGTAACAAAGATGGTGTTTTGGTATCTATAATTTCAAAAAGAGTTTGGAATGGTTGGCTGCACTAAAAGCCCAGAAGGCCCTCTAAAACTCAGAGAGGTTTGCTATACTCTTAGCAGACCCCTGAACTGGGATATGACATTTCCTCCAAATAACGCTTTTTCTCTGTTACACAGGATGCACATGCAGCTACAGCTTCTGATTGTACAGATGAAAAAAGGGTGAAACAAAATGTGTGAGAGGCAGAGGAAGGGCATGCCCAGTCAAAGATAGATTATCAAAGCTTCTGCCAAATCACTTCCAGGAAGTGAACATGGTTATTCAAATAAGGTGGTTGGATCAGCATATTTCTTGCTTTTGTTAGGAACTTAAAAGAGAAGCTTTCATTGTTAAAAGTATTTTTTGTAACCACATGAAGACTGGGTAATTCTGCTCCTTAATGTAAAAGAAGAGCACAAGCCACAGAGGAATTGAAAGAAAATCAAAGAGAAGAAGTGAGAAAAGGGAACGGTGCTACTGTGAAATTGGTGTATTTGTTAAAGTATGAACCAAATGGAAAAAGAACTTCATGTGAAAATAGTGAAGGAAAGGCTGCCCTGACACAAAGTATGCTAACAGTTGGATTACAATGGCTGGAAAAAATATAGCTATGACTATCCTAGATTAGTGTTCCCACTTTTCTAAGGTAGCCTTAATGGGAGTTACTGCAGTTAGACAGAGCCTTCTTTCACTGAATACATCTCGTGAAAATGCATTTCACAGTGACTTGCATTTGATGAACATTTTATTGGGCACTGAGCAGTAAAATACAGATCATGCGTGCCACAGCTAGACATCATCATCCTTAACCCATAAGACAATCAGAATATGTTTTTAAAATAATAAACATGTAGATTTAAAAGAGCTACCGATTTTGCTGTACTCTGTTGAATTCCAGAGTGGCTCTATTGAAGGTTTTGTTGACTTTTCCTTTTTGCAGAAAACAAGAAGTTATTGAATGATTCAATGTCTTAGGATTTACTTTATTTTTCCTAAATTAAGCTTACCTCTGCAACAGAGATACCACAAAAGAAACCATGCTGTCACAATGAAGCTTTCCTTGAACAACCAGAAGTTCTCTGTGAATAAATAGATGATACCTTTACAGAAAGAAGGGAGGAGGTGGCAAGTTGTGTGTCTCTCAGAGAAGATCCAAGTATGGCAATGAAACAGGTGAATCCCAGAACTGAGGATACTCAGACTGAAGCTACCAAAGGCTCAAAACTCTGATGCAGTTTACACAAACCATATCTGCTGAGCAACAACTGGACTCCAGTATGACCTCTGAGGATGAGACTTACAATTCAAATTCCCCAGTATAGTAGAAAGAAGTGGGAGGAAATTGTTAATTTTCATGATGGGATCATGGGACAACCAGAAGTAGATGCTTCCATTTTCTATTCTAAAATAAACTCAAAACTCAAGCCAAAATCTTTATATTTCAAGGTCTATGGCATAAGAAATTGAAATAAAAGAATTTTAAGAGATCTGTGTTGTCATCATGACTCAGCAGGGTGAAATCCTTATCTCAGGCTGACTTTCATTAAGCAGAAGTCACTTACCCATACAGTAAATAGTTTCAACCAGTCTTACACAAATGTTACCAAAAGCTTAGCAGCAAAGAAATTCTCATTGCATTCCAAATGCTACTCCAGATCATCAGAAGTTCAAATTTTTTTCTGGGGTACTTAGGAACAACTGAAGGAAATGGAAAAAGTAGATGGTACATACACATTGATTTCTACCCATTTTTATCACAGTTTCCCCTACTGTTTTCAGAAGGACTGATGGAGTCCTCTGTGCTGCTCTAAACCAGAAAAAATAGTTGAGTAACTATTTGAACATCAAGGGAGACCTAAGCAGAAATAAGCCTACACTCTTAAATGTAGTCATCTGGCTGGCATGCTCACAATTCTACTTGTACTGATTTTTTGGGCTGAAAAAAAATCAATTTCCCTTCAAGCCAGAGCACAAGTGTTACTTTACATCATTTCACCTGCCACGCTGTTCCTTGCCTTCACAGGGTAAAGAGGCTTCTGTCTTTGAATTTTAAATAGTTACTGGGTTTGGTTTTCAGTACCTCAGGAATACTCTGTTGGAAACTGGGAGGTGGAAATACAAGATATTATCAATTCTGTCCTAAGCTGAATCCATGGGTCCTTTTGTACTTTGGATGGCCCTCTTTGGAGGAATGTCAACAAAGCTGCTGATCTTGAAACCTTGGCAAAGGAGTCCCTCTGAGCTCGCTGAGAAGACTCACATATTCGGTGCCACTCACTTGCTTGGCCCAGGTTAAAAAAAAATCATACCAGAACCCTGCCAGTAGTTATCTATTTATATTTGGAAATTCAATAGTTTTATATGAACACAAGTCTATTTAGGAGGAAAGCTTGCAAATCAGAAATGAAGACGCTTGCTCTCTTAGTAGTAGAGAAATATTTAATTTCTCTTACCATTTTTTCATATTTCTCCTTTCGATTTACTTAAAATAAGCTCCCTTTAGGCTTGCAAGGCTGAAGAGAAGGGGGTTTCTCCCTCCCCTTCTTTGTAGTTAGAATAGAAATTGCTCTCCAGGCAGATTTTTCCAAATGCCCACAACTTTGCTCTTATATAAAAGGCCTCCAAGAGACAACAGTGTAGGATGGTTCGTCATTGATTTGAGATTTTTCTAACATTCCTACACTGCTGCAGTTTGGAGGGGTTTTTGGTCAAAACCTCAGCTGCTATTTTCATCCAGCCATAGATGTCAAGATAAGCAGAGCACACTCTGGTACTTGATACCGGAGTCATGCACATCATCAAGGATGTAAGAGGGGTCGCCTCAGACTCACTTTGTTGTTAACTAAGACTGTCACAGCACCCACTGAATTTTTCTTTATGCATATTTTTAAATTCCAGGCCACGATCTTGTTTCACTCTTTAACTTAATGTCACACCCTCTGCTTCTAAATTTATTCTTAAGCTGAAGTTGTTCAAAAGGCACTTTCAATGATATGGAATGGAAGCTAAATAGGTGCTGCTCTGTAAAATGATATATTCCCTAAAACTGTTTCCATTGGGTATTATAAAGGCTCAGCAAGCAAACTCTCAGGAGGCATAACTAGGTAATGCATCAACAAAGACACAGAAAAACAAGAGGCAGCTGGGCTATTATTAAGAAATGAAGCAGAAGTAGTTGAAAATACAGGGTGCAAGCTAGAGGAAAAAGGCAATTTGGTTAAATAAAAAGAGAACCAGCATCTGCATCTACACTGGAAATCGAGAACAGCCATCCAAAAAAACCCTTAAACAAAACAAAATTAAAAAAACCCAACAAAATAGCCAAAACCAAGAAACGCAGCAAACCCCTATTTCTCATTGTATAACAGTCTTTTGTCTTTTAGCTGCAACCAGAGCACACAGCAAAGTCCATGTCTGAAGGGCTCTTCAAAGCAAAAATTGCCAGGCATAGTTCCAACTTCACTGAAACCAGCAGGACTTTTGGGGGGTATGGGCACCTCTGGGAGGGGCGGTGTGAGCCCTGAGCTCTGATATCTCCACGTGGGGGCACAGTTGTGCTTGCATGAAGCCCCGTTGGGCTGTGTGGGTCAATCACCCTCCCTTAAGCCTTCTAAACAGCACAAGGGCATCTACTTAATCACCTCAGTACTGACTTTGGCACTCTTCTTTGTCTTCTTTTTTTTTTTTTTAGTAGTTTATGACCAGGTTTTTATTCCCACCATCAACAAACTACACTTTTCCTCTAAGCTGGTCCTTTATCCATGGCACTATGAAATACAATGGAAAACCATGAATCGAGGCATGAGCTGCTCCAATTTTTTTTTTCAATGTATTAAAACAAAATTGGAAGGGATGCTTACTAAACTCCAATAGAGATTTTCTGTGGAGGCACACAATAAAGACTTCAACATCAGCAGATCTATAACCACTAAGTATCACACTAATAATTAGTTTTAATAGTCGCTCAAACATAACATTCATTTGACTTGAACTGTGGAAATGTGTTTGAAGTACATCACTTCGTGGCACTCTTCTTTGTCTTCATGTCAGAACACTAAAATTCATGTCTGAACACTTCAGTACTGAAAAACCAAACAAATAAGAAAGAATTACAACCATGCAGATCCAGTACCTAATTCTATAAATAATTTCCCTGTACTAGTGTATTACACATCCAAATAAAGCAGAGAAAATAAAAATTCAGTCAGAAAGCAACAAAAGAAGGAGATAAGGACCTAAATAATTTACAGGAAGTATCAGAGAGCAAGAATACAATTAGTGTTTACATTGCAATGATTTTGGACTGAATTTGTTTTATTGTAGTCAAAAACAGGGCTTGACCCTCAGCCTCCTAGTTATGGAACATCAAGCCTGGCTAGGTTCCTTCAAACCTCTTTGATAGAACCAGTCCCCAAAATTCGACAATCCAACATTCTACATGTGTCCTTTGCCCACAGCACAGGCACCATCAGATGAAGCACTTGCTGCCTTGAACTCAGTAAAGGCTCCCATTGTCAGACACAATCAGCACAAGACGCTCACCTGGCAAGCGACCCAGGGCTACAGCAGAGCAAATGCCCTTTTCTGACTCATTTTAACACACAGAAAATTATCAGTTAATCCAGTTATGGCATCCAGTTTAATGCCTTAAACGTAGCACCAGGTAGATGCGTTTCAAACAGCATCCAACTATATTTTAGTCTAACCTCCAACCTACAAGTCAGTTTTTTGCATTTCATTTTTCACTGCCTATGATTTTCTCCTTTCTGTGCAGTTAGTGGATTTACCTGTCTTAGGTAAACAAAAAACCTTTATAATCATACTCAAAGCCCAGAAAACTATATATATGTATATGGCTTTGTAAATCTCAGGCTGGAAGAAATGACATTTTCAGCTCTTATTGTAACTACTTTGTACAAGGAAAGATAAGAGAACAAGGCCCATTTTTTTTCAGCAGACCACAAGACCCATGTTAAACTGCCTAGAACCAGCCTCTTCTTCTTCTTGGTTACCTACCTAGTAGTTTATTTCCAGACTTTTCTTTCTTACAGTCATAGTTGTAGTCTTTTCAAACTGCTGCCTTTAGTGTGCTGCAAGAGATGGGAGAGTAATTAGGGGCTCCATTAAGCCTTTACATGCCTCAGGTACATGGAATATACAGCCGTGCCTCACAAGATCCCAGACCACAGCCAGCTCCTGACCAAATTATTGCCTCAATGCTAAACTGCAGAATGGAGGCACAATTCCAGCCTTCAGATAACATGTCTCTGTCTATTGACCCGACATAAAAGCCACAGATTCAGTTGTTTTTCTTACTTGCAGTTTTGCAAAGCAGTGAATTTTCATAGGGCACATGCATTAAAAAATTGTGAGCCAATAAGTGTTCAATGCAACAGAAGAAAAAAAAAGGTATGAGCTAGGAGCGACAGAGGGGTAGATTTAAAAAAAAAATAAAAATATGAAAAATTATGCACCTATGAAAAGGACATACCAAATGACAAAACAAAGATGATCCAATTTCTATTTGTCTAACCTTAAGTTCATGCAGAGTAATTTAAAATATTTATTCTCAGTCAAGACAAAAGCTAACAGAGGAGGCATTACTGGAACAGAATCACATTAAAAATATTTTAAAGGAATTTTTCAAGAGGCTCATAAGGACTCCATCTAGTTTCCTCTGAAATCATTAAGATCCTTGCCATAGATTTTTTATAAGGGACATTAGGAAAGAACCTCCCTCGAGAGAAAAAGAAAAAGGTCTTTCCACCAATTTATGACTCTTAGAATTGTGCAAGTGGAAACAAAATGTTGTTGCCAGCACTTGCCCTGCCGTAACTCAGATATTACATAGCGATAATAGCAAGAGACTACCAAACACTGGGTAAACTCATTGTCACATTTTAAGAGCAGCACATACTGTATGAGCACATATTACATTTTAGAAAAACTACTTTTTAATTAAGCAGTGTTTAATTTCTGACTGGAAACTTCACTCATCTCATGCCCTTATGAAATTTAAATATATTTAAATACATTTTTTTAGATTTCAGTGTAAGAGGAAGATAACTATCAGCTGATATGGAAATCTCTCCACACAATTTTACTTATTTCAAACGGAAACATTCTCTGTAGTTTCAATGATGACATATGTTTTTGAGTTCTGTAAATTTTTTTGTGTTAATAGAGACACTGACATAGGTGTATATATTCCCTATTAGAGCCAAAAATGTAATAGTAATAGTGACTTAAAATTAAAAAAACCTCAAACAAAAAACAACAGATACTAAAAAAAACTTCAGAGCAAAACAAGATAGGAAGCCATTGAAATTGGTTATACAGAAAATGTTAGGAAAAAAAATGAAAAATAGAATTCTTCCCCTTCTTAAATTTAACCATTACCTTTATCAATAGAGAAATAAAGCATTTCAAACAGATGTGTGGCATGAAGTCTGTTGTGATCTTAAAATTTACTAAAATTTTAGAAATTTCATTAAGTACCATCACCATGATGCATTGTAACAGCTAAACTTATTACAGAGTGAAAACAAAACCATTAAATGCACAAAATTTCCCAGCAAACTCATATAATTTTCTCCTCCCTTTGTCTTACTCTTTTCTCCCATGACAACAACTGTATTCAGAATGAGTATAACTATAATACCACTATATAAAACCACGGCATTGCACTGTAAAATCTTTTCAAAAATTATTTTTTCCGTAAACAGATTGTAAGATAAATTTCGTACATAATTTTCTTAATCTTAGTGAAGTCTTGGTCTACAAAGAAAGTAATTAAGTAGAATGAGAGCTGTATATTCAGTACTCAATTTTCTTTATCATAAGGAAAATACTTTTATTATGTACAAAGGGCTGTAACTTATACCTAAACATGGTAAGCTTTTGTGTTCTGTGGTATGTATGTATGTATCTCAAGACATCTAGAAGGAAGCCTGTAATTGCCTGCATGTGACTCACCCTAACATAATTTTTACTTGATTGAAACATAAGAGGGAAATAAAAAAAAAATCTAACCTTTAAATTGAAAATTTTTGAAGCCCAAAAGAGACTGGCATGCACTCTTTTGAAAGCACTTAAGTAGACTGAACACAGCTCAGCTTTTTTTATCTTTCTTTTTTGATATTTTTTTCCTCTTTCTGGGCTTGTCAACACAAGAAGGGATAATGGGGAGGTGTATCATTCCCAGCAAGCTGCAGTTCAGTAACTGCTGCATATTTAATGTTACACTGCAGCCGTGGCCACGCAGCCAGCTGGCTCACATCTCCAGTGCAAATAACTGCTTTCAGAGTTGGGGGGATTTTCTTGATATTAAGCATTACCTGACCATGCTCCATGTTCCTTTCCCCCCTACCAGCCCCTCAGCATTGCAGAATTTCACCTGCTGTCCACTTCAAACCACAGCAACAAACAAACAAAGCACATTTACCAGTCCCCTGATCCCTCTCCTGCCATGCAATAATCCATCTCCTCCTCCCATGCTGGCAGTACCCCCACCCAGACCAGCCACCCAAGTGGAACTGGTGCAGCATTTGTGGTTACCAGCACAAGGGCATCTGGAGGTACATTTGGGGCTTTGCCAGGGCCCAGGGCAGCTGCAGAATGCCAGCCTGCCAAAGCCAAGCTAGAGCCTGGTCACAGAGCAGTGATCGGCCCATCTGCAGCCACAACAAGGGGACAAGGCACAAACATAGCTGGAAGGAAGTTCCTTGGGATAACGTCTCCCCGAGCCACTGCCCAAAATTCAGGGCCAGATGCAGATGGCCGGCTAAGCTGCTCTGCTTGGCAACATTGAACAAAACACAGAGGCTCATCTATCAGCCAGAGTAGTAGAAGTGAGGAAAGATCAGAACATGTCAGCATGGGACATCTGTAATGAGATCATCACTATTGTCAATGGTAGTACACAGGTGAGAAAATTTGGGCTTTCTTAATGAAACAAAAGAGCGTTGAAACCACCCTGTCAATGTGGGCCTTTCCAGACCAACCAGTATGTTAGAAAATGTGTGAGCTCAGAGGATGGAGGACAACTGTACAAAGAATATGATCATGGATACCATTTGTTGCCTCAGTGCAATTTGGGAGCCACTTTCTGTGCAGACACTCCAGGAGTGTCCTAGAGACTGGCAAGTTTTATCATCTGGCTGACATGACTTTCTTGATGAAAACACATCTCTCTTATCAATGGATCTGCCCCCATCATATTTGTAGGCTAATGATTTACAACTAGGGTGGAATTTTGGGGTAAAAGCCGCTACATGATTTCCAATGAGCAAGGGATCGTTTGTGCTCTCAATCTGCTGCTGTTCCTGCAGCTCTGGGAGGAACCTGTCCTTAATGTGCAGGATAATTTTTTCTATGAGGTTTGTCTGGAGAGCATGGCAAAGGTATGGATACTATATTCATTATTATGGGGGAAATCACCTGCCAGATGCTATCCTGACTAAAAATGACTTTTAATGGACAACTGGATATTCAACAAAATGGTTTAACCACCATCAGAGCAATTACACTTGGCTGAAGGAAGTGAAGCTGATGCTCTTTTACAACTAGGTTAGTGCTTGCTAAGCAGTGTCTCCACCTGGTATTTTCAGAGCATGTTATGTGTTACATAACACCTGTGGAAGCGTGAGAAAGCAGGTCTCTGGTGGCTGGAAGGCACAGGTTCAGTCAGCTTTACAGAGCCAGCAGTCAGCCTTCTCCAAGACGACACTTACAAGGGACACGTCCAGCTCTTACTACACTCTTGCTTTTCTTGATAGATAAAGACTTGTCTTTTAAATTAAAGAATCCAATTTCCAGTGGTATGGTTTTTTTCTAGTACCTTGTATAATTTTTCATGCATATTTCATGGACAGTCTACGCAACACAACATGAATATTTCAAGGCTTTTTTTTCCTCCGAATGCTAGGGAAAGTTCTCTTCTATTTGAGTATGAAAATTTTCTTATTACTTCTTTTTTAAAGCTCTTTCTACTGAAAAAGGAGGAAAATTAAGTATGAGTTAACATACAGGATTAGCAACTACTGCACAGAAATCCCACTATGAAAATACTATGCTCTAAACTGAATTAGGTGACATGGATCCCACCTGTGCTGTCTCATTCCAGCATTGCTGAGGATCCACTGCCCTTGACTGCCTAAAGGCACCTTGCAGGTCTGAGAAAACAGCAAATTACTCTTACCAGTAATGGGGTGTGTTCACTTTGGGCTGTGGGAGAAGCAGGACGAATTATCAGGCCACTTGGCAGTTATATCTGCACTGGTGCAAGCATCTCTTTTAGCAGAAGAAATGAGAGCAGGGAGCAGAGAAAGTTTCTTTAGGCAGACTAGAGTGAGCTCAGCACTGTGTATATTATGTCATTCACCAGGACGGTGACATTTGGTGTAAGTGGAAGGGCAAATCTCCCCACTGAGGGATGGGTGACAAGGCCTCTACACTTGGCACAGTTTGGATTTAGTAAATTGCTTTCCCTATCTTTCTATTTCATACCCCCTGAAGTCATGCACAAAGTTCACTGTGAAATAAATGGAGTTTTGAAATGATTGCTGACAATGTCTTCATACTGATATGTATTTTCATGGAATTATTCCACAAAATATTTTTTGTCTTCCTTAGATTTCATTGCCTAAGAGCAACACTAGGTTTTGTTTAAAGGCAAAAACTGAAATGCCTTTGTACAGCTGTAATGATCTAATCTACATGTGAGTAAATGCTCCAGGGAATACTTTGCATGTTGCCTCTCTGGTGCTCTGAAATGCACTTCATAACATGCTATGATATTTGTAGAACCAAAAAAGGGCTTTTAGAAGCCTGTTTCTTTTCAGCCCTCTCAGACTCCTATTGCCTCAGCTCAGGCTTTTGTTGCAAGAATTGCTTCTCCTGCTCTGAGAGATAACCCAGGCTATCTGTAGCCAACTTGCTGCTCTTCCATGAGCTGCAGCCTAGGATGGGTGTCACAGGACCAAATACCCCTCACAGGAAGCTGTTCTTACTGCTGGAAACAAACACAAACCATGCTGCTTTCCTGAAATGGGTTCTCTGTAAATATACAGGGGAGGGCTGCTTCTTGGCAATCCTTGCAAGCTGAATTCTCAGATTCTTGCTGCTCTTCTGAAGCCAGTGGTCAATCTGAGTGCAATGGCCAGTGGTGGGGAGGGGCACAAACATGTATAGTCACCTGCCCACACTCACGTAAAAAACATAGAATTTCCTGAGCACCTGTCTCACTGGAAACAGGCTAGCCTAAGGAAATTCAAGGCTTCCAACAACCTGTTTTTGCTGTCCTTGCATCCAAGGCTAGCTGAAAATAGACTGGTCCTGGTCAAACATAAATGGTAAAATAGATAAGTAAGAAAAAAGACTCTGGCTGTCCTAGTGGGGAGATGAACCAGTGTGAAGGAACAGCATAGGGATGCCAAAATACTATGTAGAATAGGCCAATTTTGTTCATTATTAGCTCCGTGCTGTCTAATTTACTACACTTTGAAACAGAAGTATGGAAAAAACCAATATTCTGTCAGGTATATGTACTATAAATTGTATTTTGGCAATGAAGCTTAGCTCACTAAGCTCATTTGAGAAATTTTACTCAGAACCAGCTTCCTTTCCATCCTCCCTTAGATAATTTACCTGTTTCACCGAAGAAATGAAAGCATACCAACAAACCATGCAAGAAAGAAAGTCCTGACAGCATCCTATTAACTTTACAGAAGTAGACTTATTATCTGTGAAAGTGAACAAAATCTTCCCTTCTGAACAGAAAGAACCACCTCGTTTATTTGTTCAATAATAACTGCATGTTAAGATTCCAAAGTTAATCTACTTCTCAAAAGCATTCTTTGCGCATTCCTCCCCCTCACCTTCCACTGCTTATGTAGCCAGTAGTCTTGTCATCTCTGAACAAGCTTTTCACTAAATCCCAGTGTTCCAGTGGATTAAACCAAGAACATAAATTCTTTCTGTGTGTTTAAATGCTAAAAATAAAGCATCAGATTTTCAGCTGACATAAATCAGCCTGATTACACTGAAGTCCAGAGAAAGCAGGGAATAACCCAGCGCAGCAAATCAGCTCACAGAAGCTTCTGCAAGTTACTCTTGTACCTGCTTCAGTGTGTACCCATATAGACACATGGCAGCACAGAGAGAATAGGAACTGTATACTTACTTCAGTAGGCTTTCCACCAGAAATGCTTTAATTTACCTGCTCTTGATTCTAACACACATTTGCTAAATTTTAATTAAGCTAAAGGTGTACAAAATCAACACTGTAGCAAAGCTAACCATAAACAGGTGCAGAAAGAACCTGTTCCCCCACTTATGTTATTTGCACAGGCAAGACCTAAGCATGCCTCAGATTATACTCCCATTTTACTCTGAGTGACCTCAGACTTCCATCCTCGGGATGAAATGCGCTGCTCACACCTCGGCATTGCTGTTTCATGATGTCTGCAGACCCAGCGAAGTACTAATGAAAGCAGCTGGAAGGTTTATACTTTTTGTTAAGTTTGTGACAGCTGTAAATATTTTGTACTTTAATGAGATTATAGAAATCTTGAAACTCCAGATCTTATGCTCTGTGAGGGATTGCACTACTTGGGCCTTAAGGCTTGTGTTCAGAATGTCTCATGCCAGAGCTGCTGGCTAGGGACAGAGCAGAATCCTAGCATTTACTGCCTCAGCCTCAGAAAGGGTCACAGTGCCTGACCAACTTTTCCCAAGACATATCCAGCAACGGAGCATCCTTAAACTCACTGCTGCAGTTTTTTACTTTCCCTCCTGATAAAAAGATTATCTAATGTTTAAATTTTAAGTTCCTTACTGAAAATGAAGTCTATTACTTTCTCCTTGGCATATCTGTCATGAAGATAGGGAGCAGACCATTCCTTTCCTCTGTGCATTCTTAAAGATTAATGTCATGTTTCTCATCAGACTTCTCACATTTAAACTAAATAATTTTACCCTGAAAATGAAGTTGTATGGACTTCCCAATTTCTTTATTTCACTCCAGATTCTCTTCAGTGAATCTGGAAGAGCAGTGGCCAAGACTGAACACAATGATTCAGTTGTGCTTCTTCCTGTTCTGTAAGACGAGTGTATCTTATAAACCAAACCTGTTGGTACACCCTGGTATATATTTTCTTGGTTTTCAACAGTATATTTACTTCTGATTTTAGTCTCAACAATTTGCAGGTCCCTTTCCATACACAATTTACCTGGCTGCTCCCCACCTACCTTAGTATGGTTGATTATTCCTACCTAAAGTTTGCATTCTGAAGTTGTCCCTACTGACATTCATCCTATCCCCACCAAACTCCAAGAACATTTCTCCCATTTTTGAAATAATTTTAAGCTCCAAAACTGTGTTTCACCACTCTGGCAATCCCTCCCTACCTGGAGCTGAATAGGCAATTGCAGAAACTTTGAAAGGTCTTTCCATCTTGATAGTGCTATGAACTGTGGCTTCCCAAGTAGTTTGTTTGACTTTTAATTTTTTCATCTAGGTCCCTCTTCTTTAATTTGTTATGTGCTACAGTTTAGTAGCACATAAAATGCTACTAAAACCTTCTTGAAAGTCAGTATACATAACATCTGCTGTTACTCTGTTACAGATATTTGTTAAATTTCTTTAGGATGAAAAACTCTGTTCACTGTTTTGTTTTGCTGCTGTCTTCTAGGCGCCTGTAAGAATTCATTTAAATTGTTAAGTGTGAGGTAAAATAGTTTTTTTCCAGTCTTTTTATTTGCTTCCATGGCAGTTAAGTTCAGGAAGAAACTTTATCTAGCAAAGATGATGCTCAACAGTAGGATCTTTCAAATTCTTCTTCTATTAATAACATCAGTACAAGGTCCTTTAAGCACCAATTTCTATAGATGTTGAGGTTAGCTCTTATCACATATGGCTGTAAAAGCTGAAACTGTATCAGCTAAGCAGGAAAGAGCAGTGAGAGCCAAACTTAGTCATGTTGTGAAAAGACATCTTGCAGAGAAGAGGCTGTGTAGTACTTCTACCTTCCAGAACTATAGTACTAAGCAACAGAATTATCCTTAGACTTGTGGGTGGTTGTCTGCTACTTCTGCTTTTCTGTGTGCCTTCTGGCAAGTCATTTAACCTTTTTCTGCTGCAGATTTTCTGCCTATATGATGGACATAATGATGCTCACTATTGTTTTTAAAATGTGCTTTAACAGCATCAAACAAAAAAAATTCTCTATAAGTTCCAAGGTGTTATTTATGAATCACTGTCCCTGGGCAGAGGAGAGTGAAATTTAGAAAATTGTGTTAAAAAACTCCAAACATGTAGCATCCAGCATAATAAAGATAATATGTATAAAAAAACCTAAGAAGTTTCAGAGTTCATTGTTCTGCTCTTAGGACTAAATGAAGATGTAACATATGCTTTCAACTCCTCTTTCATTTCACCAGCTGTCCCATGCAACCTTTAACTCCTCAGAAGAAATAAGCACATAAGAAGTGCATTATTGCTTGGAAAAAAAAATCCTGTCAGATTTTGCTCACTCCACAAACATTAATATGAAGTGAGGATTTATGGAGTTCAGTGCCACTTTTTTGTAAGATTATTTTTTTTTCCATAAACTTGAGTTAAGTGTCAATCTTGTCCAGACCATGATGACACAAGGTAAGCTGTCATCTCAAAAAACAGCTATCAGTGCAAACAGCTACAGAGATTCTATGGAAGAGAGCAGAACAGGTTAAGCAATTTAAGCCCCAGCAATTAAACTTTTCTCAAGAAATCACACCATTAAATAAATAAATAAATAAATAAATATTAGTATCTATAATACTAAGTCAGTTACATATATTTTATGACTCCTTGTGAAAGAATGTACCAGGGGGAAAAAAAAAAAAAAAAAGAGAAAAAGAGAAGAAAGAAGAAAATGGTTACTGGGGAGCCTTGATCAGACCTGTCATTCAATTTAACTTACTTGAAATATTTGATTAAAGTTTGTTTACACCTGTGTCATGCCCTTGACTTAAACATCATCAGAACATTTTGTCCTACCACATTCTATCATATTCCTTGAAAATGTGAAGTAGTTGCTGAAACAGGAAAGTAAATCTTGAAATCTGAAGTGGAGGTTTCCCTAGTGAACTTTAGAAGTACCCAACACATGCTGAGGGGTGGTATTGCTCTAAAGAACTTGTCAAAGCTATATAATTATGTGGTAACATTTGTAAATCCCATTTGCTAGAGTGTCGCCAAGTTCAAACCAGCGATGGAAGTGGTCTTCACACATATTTCCATATGCTTGCATTTCTAAAGTACTTCAAAAAGAGTCTCTCCTGCTCGCATATGGCCCGTAGAAGGCATTTAGAATTCTGGAGTGTTAACTTGTGGGATGGGAAGCTGCTCTGTACAGGAGAGGTGGTTGCAAAAATGCAAAAAACTAGAATTGTATCCTCATCAGAGCCTTAGCAATTACTTTTTTTTTCTTTATTCCCTTTATTGGCATATACTGGGAGTTACACGTTTCAGATCTGCTTTTAGCTTTGCTGTAATAGACAGCAAATGGAAGTCCATGTTTCGTTCTTTGATTATTTCCTCTTCTTTTGTTTTCTTAAACTCTCCGGAACTCCCCTCCAACATGATTACCTGATTATATCTCCTTTAAAACATGCTCACTTTTGCTCTCCCTTCCACCCATCTCACCCACATGTTCCTTACAAACTGTTTTCATCAACTAATCCACCAATTTTGAAAATACGACACTATGATCGTTGGTTACACCCGTCTACATTTCTTATTTAACTCAAACTGTCTCTAGTTTTGTCTTGTGACTCTGATTTTTGCTGACAACGCAATATATTGGCAGTAAACTGGGCTCAGGACCATTTTCTTGATATTTCTCAGAATTCTATTGTAGAGTCTGGACTATATCAGCCAAACTACCTTATAAATTCATTGCCAGCTGAATAGATCCCAGCTGAAATGTTGTTTCTCACTTCAGTGTGGATTCTAAGAGTTTTTAACATGTCCTTCCTGCCTTTCATCAAGACACAAATGTTACTTGAAGAAGACTCTTTTATTTCCATATGGATAGTCTTCATGATTGTCCACTACTTCTAATGGGGCACTACTTCTAACAGTGCCTCAAACACTGGCAGTAGGCAGCACAGCTTCGAGGGAATATTCTCATAAACGGGATGCTTTCCCAAATGAGACCACATACCTCAACAAGAACTTGAGCAACCTATTCCGTATGGTTTTAGCTGGGCTTTAATGCTCCCCAGGATCTGGAAAACGGGAATAGGCCTTCACTGCATGATCACATAGCTCTATCCATATCTACAGCAATTACATGGAAGACGTTTGTTTCTCTGGATTTCAGCATAACCCTGGGAACAAGATCCATCTCCTCCTCCATGCCACATCAGAGAAAAGCTTTCAGTTACATTTGCAATGCCACACTTATGGTTTTGGTAGTGAACAGCTACTACTACCCAAGTCTGAGATGTCATCTAGGCTTCACCTGTACCCTCGCTTGTAGCTTTAGATATTTTCATCATGAAAAAATATTGGAAGACATTTGAACCTGCCATTTTATGCATACAGATCTGCAGCTGAGCATATTTTGTGACTGTTCCCCTGTACTTGGCACAGAATTTGGTGCACCTCAAATCCTGTGCTTAGTTTTGGGCCCCTCCCTAAAAGGAGGATATTGAGGTGCTGGAGTGAGTCCAGAGAAGGGTAACAGAGCTGGAGAAGGGTCTGGATCACAAGTGTGATGAGGCGCAGCTGAGGGAGATGGAGGTGTTTAGCCTGGAGAAAAGGAGGCTTGGGGGGACTTTATATCACTCTGTACGTGTGCCTGAAAGGAGGTTGCAGCCAAGTGCAGGTCGGTTTCTTTTCCTAAGTAGTAATTGATAGGATAATAAAACAGCAGCTTCAGTTTGCACCAGGAGAGATTTAGACTGGATATTAAAAGAAATTCGTAATGGAAATGGTTGCCAAGCTTTGGAACAGGCTGCCCAGGGAAGTGGTGGAGCCACCATCCCCACAGGGATTTAAAAGTCATGTAGATGTAGCACTTGGGGACACGGTTTAGTGGTGGGCTTGGCAGTGCTGGGTTAACTGTAGGACTCGATGACCTCAAAGATTCTGTGATAATTTAAAGTGTCAGGATAATAAAATAATTTTTGGCAGATTATTTCTGCCAGGTGTTTTGGATATAAGTGTTTGACATTTATGAAGGCATAATCTCCACATTTCAAGTCGGTAGGTAGCCTCAATCAAGGATTTCCATAACAAGGCCAATCATAGCTTAAGAAGCAAACGTAAATAAACCACACTAACAACCAAGTAATCAAACAACTCAGCTCCTCATCTGTTATGAAGAAAGTTTGTAGGGCTCTTGCAAAAATTCTAAGCTTACTGTTCCAAGACTGTTTTTCAGTTCAATACTGTTTCTCTCTTTGAGCAAGCTCTACAGCCAAAAGTATAAAAAAAAAGAAGCCAAAAAGCTGTCCCAGGTCAAGCCAACTCTATCATGGTATTTCCTATTACAAACAAACGTTTGGAATCACAGATCAAAACTTGGTATCTATATTGTTCTTTTTCTCCCCAAGTTAACCTTGTTCTTACCCTCTAAACTCACTTTATCCAATTATCTTTGAGGGATAGTTTCCTTTATATATACACAAACCATCGTTTCAGTGATTGATAATATAAATAAGCTGTAAGCACATATTCCATCTAGGCTTGTACTGATGTCCATTTGCCTGTAGCATTGTGTTAGGGACATTGCTGATAAAACCTAACAACTAATTAAAATACCACTCACCTGCACAGAGGGATGATGCCTGGCACACCCAAGGGAAATGAAGAGTTTCTGTCACACTTGCACCTCCTTTTGGACTTGCATTTTGAAAATAAGCCTAGTATGAGACCTGAGCTTAGATTAATCCATCTTTTAACATGACTCTGTCACACAAAGTATTTCTATAGTCATTCTTTTTTATTATTCTATACTTATATTTTTTCAGAAAAGCTGATTCAGTTCTTTTCCTTGTCTTGCTAAAGCATTCTGCTTCCTTTTGAGATAGGCACAAAACACCTAATCTCTTGCTGTGCTGTGTTCTTGCTCTTCCTTACAAGCTCGAAGAGGAATCATTAGATAATAATTTTACAGGTAACCGACGACCATATGTGTGCTTTCTCAGCTAGGCCAGAAATCATTCAGCACCTCAAGTTTTCCAGTCCAGCAAAACCTGTATCAGAACTGTCCAGCTCAACCTCTACATCTAGATTACATCTAGACTAGATTAATGTGCAGAGGTGTATTTCAATGCTCTTCCAGGTACAAGTTTTCACAAGATTCTCATGTGCAATTTTTCTTCCCCTGTGTACTCATGCAGGTTTCTTTGGTTCTTCTGATTACTGCTTCTTTGGAGGGAAACTTTCCATGTCATCTGACATCACAGACTATGACCACCAGAATGTCTATTACTGAGAGCCATTTCCTAACCCTTTCCTATATTATTTTCATCTGCAAAACTCAGATTTCTTAGTAAGGGCCAACAAGCCCATAGCAACACCAGAGTGTATCTAAATCAAGGGAGGATTCAATCTATCCCAAGATAAAAGAAGTTCACCCAGTTATTAAAATGTCTCTCTTCATTTGTTCCCTTTTTGATTCCTTCTGTTATACTTCTATCAGATAGTCCCATAAACAAGGGTCATTATTATTTTACTAGCTTTCTAAAATACCTCAAAGTCTTTATTTAATGGAAAAAATAAATCTTGAACAGAAGAGCAAGATACTTAAAATGGGCTGTGCCACTATCAGTTTCCTATGCTGTCCTGAACTTTCACTTAAAGGAAGAATGAGGAAAAAGTCTAAATAAAATAGGAGAATATTTTCCTTCTGCTTTTTCCCCCAATAGAAGACCCAAAGATTAATATACCATGTAAAAGAACACATGGCACTTCTACAGACTTTAACAAAAACATCTACAGTGAAAACAACTACTTCCTGCAGAGAATCTTTTAGAGACAAAAGGGGCTCTTCAGGCAAGGCCTCTGAATAGGCTGTTGGCAAGTGCCTCTTGATAACTCCTACATGCAGTTGTACCCACCAATTTCTGAGGAAGATGATGCTTCCCTTAACATCCCTTTGATGGGCCAAAACCCGGGACCAACAGTAAGCTTTCCAGACTGCAAGAGTCCCCCATAGTAGGAGCATGAGCTCAGATAGAGCTGGTGGGTCCAGAGATGGGGATGTGGGTGACGGGCCCAGGTGGGGCTGGTCAGAGCCATTAGGGCCTATTCAAGACTCTATTATAGAGTAAATAGTCCTAAAATTGAGAATCCAGCCAGATTCAGGAATAATAGTAAGAAAAACAAACAAAAACCCCCAATATTACTCACTTTGCATGAATTTCAAGAGAACTGCTTGAAGAAGATTCCTTGGTAAGATACCATGCTTTGGGAACTACCAAGTGAAGTTCTGAAGGTTGTCCTTTAATTATTTGCATATCTAAAGCTTGTAGGAAAAGAAAAGCACCCAGAAAAAAGCAGTCATTATAAAATAAACTCCCAACAACCCAGAGTGTATATCTCCACCTGTTTTGGTATGCTGTTCTTTAAATTATTCAGCCAGTAGCCACAGACACATCTTCATGTGGGCTAGGAAATATGCTTGCATGAAGACTTCCAGAAGACCAAAGTCTTTTTCCCCCACATCAAAAAGCCATGCAAAAAAGTATGCTCAAATAGAAAAGAAACTCCTAGTAATTGCACAGATTTCTTTACTGGTTCAGTGCATTTTTGTTCATGGTAGCTTTTGACAAGAAACAGGACACAGATCAGTGGATATTATTTTTCAACTATGATCCAAATAATATGACTTTATCTGATTCTTTTCCCACATGATGAACTTATCACACAAAAGTTTTCAAAGGAGAAAACACTCCAGCCTGTTGAAAATTGAAATGGTAACTAACCACCGAACTAAGAAGCAAAGGTGATGATAAGTACAATCTGACCTCATCCTGGCGGCAATGTTGGTTGATCAAAGCAAGTTAGACATGAAAACCTAACACACAAGATTTGCCACTAATTTCAACTCCACCTTTGTCAGTGGTGAGTGAGTCAATGTCCAGCGAATCCATTTCCATACTGGCAGGACTGGAATAACCTTTACATGACTGATAGACTGTTTCTGAAAGGACAGCTAATTTTGATCCCTCAAGCACTTCAGAGGACTGTGTTACTCCAGTACCTTGAAGAACATAAATTTATAAACAAATAAAAGGTCAGATCACAACATGCCGTGTGCTAGACTGTTTGGGGTTTTTTTCCAGCACATTCATGCTATCCAGTAAATAAGCATTTGGAATGTAATAATTTAAGTGTAGGAAGGGAAAAAAAAGCACAAATAGTAACAATCACCAGGGCCATTAATCTCCTCAAAGCTACCTGCCAGATCTTGGCAGTAGAGGCAACAGACTAGTTTTTTTGGAAAGGACACAAATACAGTACTGTGGTTGATTACTTCTCCAGATATATTGGTTTGGCTCTACTTATATAGACCTAAGTGGCACACAGTGTCCAGAAAGTAAGTAAATACTTGAAAAACATGAAGTCTTCATGTCAGATAATGGACCTATAAAACAATAAAAGTTTTCATAGAGCTGTTATATTCAACATTGTTGTCATAGTTTATTTTGCCCCCAGAGCAATGGGAATAAAAAGGTAGAGATGAGAAGAGCACGAACTAGCACATATTAAACGAAAAACAAAACCCACAAACCATCTGCAAAAATTAATGGGTTGATATAAAAAAATCTAGCCAGTCAACAGCCATTGCACCTGGATATGCTCCTGCACAATTTCTGATGGTAAGAAGATTAAAGACGATTCTATCCATGGCACCCAGATAGCCTTAAACTAAATGTTCCAGCTGAAAGGAATGCTGAACATGAGAAGATGAAATAAAAATCCATCAACAACAAATGTCAATGGTTGGCTCGGAGCAAAACCACTGCCTGACCTGAGATGGGGGCCTGGAGCTCTCAGACATGTGGAGCTTTTCAGAATGTAGCAAATATTCCCAGCCTCCCTTCTGTGATGATTCAGAAGGATTTCTTTGGAGGATCTGGGCTCATCTGCAGAATTTTCCAGTTCAACAGTAAGAGAATCAAGGACCTGTTTGCATTCCCTAATGAAATGTAAACTATTGAGGAGACTTCCCACAAGACCCCATCAGGAGCCAAAGCTGTCTTCCCGATGAAGTGATCTTAAAACCTCTCTCTATGAGTATGCTCCATAGGCATGTGTGTTTATGTTTTAGAGATGTTGATTTATCATTTTAAGTCTTGGTGCAACTGCCAGACAGAACCATGATATATTATAAGGTTAAGAAAATGAACAGGACAATTTCAGGAAAGAGCTTTTCCTAGCAGCAGCATGAGCCATGTTCTTCTTTAAAACAGGGCAAAACCAAATAATTCATTTTGTATGAGATCACCCATATAAAAAGATTACACTTTTCTAAAACAAAATACTGCTTTTCCTGTTGGGAAAGGTTTATGTTAAACTCTAACAACTTGGAGCAGTTATTTGATGCAGTTGATCCTTGTACTGCAAGGATCTTATTTTTCCCTCTAGTGACAGAGGCCTTCCTTAGTTTTGAACTGCTAGACAAAGTTACATCTGGAACTGAATATACAGTCCAATCCCAGAGTACAGATATCCCATATCTGTAATTTTATACAACAAATTAATCTTAATTTAAACCTAGACTCTTCAAAACCCTAAAAGAAAGGCACATCCTAGCACATCTTACATGCAGATATGGAGGCTGTATGGTTTATCCTCTTCCTTCCAGTTTTCTTCTTATAAGATGTTTTTCTCACCATCAAGCAAATTATTTCAGCCAATATTAAACTACACTAATACCAAGAACACAAAAATGAAAAAAAAAAACCAAACTTAACCCACCAGGGACAGTTAGAAGAAGAGCTGGATATCCTGAATCCTGTAGTGGGTTTAGCCCAAAGAACCTATGCTTCCTCAGTAATTTTGAAAATCTGCTCTTGAAGGATAAGAGGAAGATTTTTGCTGTAGTGACAAAATGCAACAAAAAAAAGTACTACTTCAGATGGACTCAATAAAGCAGCTCCAAACTGATAATATACTGAAGAAGTAAAACCTTTGCCTCTGACTCCAGCAGAGATCAGATCTCCTCTGTAACTTTATTCTGTTTGGTGGATTTTAATTCACTTGAAAATATAACATATATTTGGAATCTACATGATACACGTTGACATAGTACCAGTATTTCCAGTTTAGGAGATTTTTGGCCATCACAGGTGTCCCTGAAAGGAATGCAACTACCGTAAACGTCCAAATCTTGCCAAAATTCATACTCTCATATCTGCAGAAAATACTGGGTCTGAATGTGATCATCCTAGTCTGCCTTTCATGGTCTCCCAAAGGAATAGGGAACTGGCATGGGAATGAGAGGGAAAGGCTCCAGGGCATCTTTCCAGCTGTAGCTGGACATGCCACTTTCCTCCTGCAGGGCCATGTGTGGGCACACGACTCTCCACACTCCTAACTTTGGAGCCTGCAGAGGCACCACAGGAGCCCGAGTCCCTCTTTCAAGACAGGGAGTTCACTCAGAGGATCCCTCTGTTTGAAGGCACAGGAAAACCAAAAAGGAGGTTGCAGACCAATTGTGAAGCTCCTTCCCAGCCTCCCCAAAATAGATTTGTGTATCCTTTCACCGAGATTCTGTCTTGTTGCTTCAGTTCTTCCATAATATTATTTATCAGATTTTCATCATTTTAACACGGTAAATTTGCCTGCCAACCAGGAGGAACTGAAATTCATGAACTTCCCAGGCCCAGGTTCAGAACTGAAGTACATATTGTTTCTTCCCACAGTCAGAGACACACAGCTGCTCCTGTGTCAGCCAAAGCTGTGTTCAGACATCCAAAAGTCTGAGAGTTTATTTTTATCAGTCAGCAGTCCAACAGAGGGTTTATATGGATTGGTTAGAATCCTACATTTATGTGTATATTTTATCTATCTCTCTCTCTATCTATCTATCTATCTATCTATAAAAGAATATTTATATATACATATTTATGATACATGCATCTCTTAAAACAAAGTCAAACCTGTCATCAGCTGAATGTTTAATGCAGATGCATTACTTGCCTAGAAGAGAATCTGCATGAGGGAGTCCTGGTATACCAGCACAGTGCATTTTGTACTCCGGTGCAAGATCATATCACCTCCATTTCCCCTAAAAATCTTGGTAGAAGAGGAAATTAAGGGAGACAAACTGAACTGTGATGCTTAGGGAGTCCCTTGATTCTGCCTGTCACAGTTTTAAGCCTGCTCGGGGCCTCAGGGGAGTCTGGCTGTTCTTACTCCTCCTCTGCCAACCAGACAGTAACGGCCCAGTGCTTTTATTCATTACCCTGAATGTAATGCACTAAATTTAACAAGTAACACACTCAGCGGGAATTTATTGGCCTTTTGCAGCATGATTGCAAGGTAGGATATGGATATGGATTCCAATTACTGCTGACACCCAGATAAGAGGAACAAAGCCTATATATGATTGTTATTAATCAAAGGTGATATCTGGTATTGCGAAGAAAAGAAAAACAAACCACAAATAATTTAAAAATACTTAACTAAGTATTTTTTTCCTATAAAAATGTCAGTTGTTGCAAATGAAATTATGCTGGCATTTTCTAGCTAAGAATAATAAAAAGGATAAGCATATTATACAAAAATGGTCAGAAAGAAAATGTAAATAACAACTGCTATTGATTATAAAATGACATGCAGAAAATTCATATCCCAGGAGATGTAATATGCTGTGTAAAACCTAAAAAAGAAATATGCCTGGGTTCACAGCTATAGAAGTATTAATAATCACTAAATAAAATGAAAATTCTGTGTAATATATTCCAGAGAGCTGAGATTCATATTCATCTGACAGTATTAAAAGATGGGATAGGAAGAAATTAATTTTTCGTGTTCACATTTGGAGTTTAAATAGGTACAATATGATTGGGCAAAGAACAAGCCAAAGACTACTGCATCAAAATTCCAGAAACCAACAGATATGAAACACATGTATATATCTCCCCCAAACCTCTCCCAGGTGAGCATAGAACTGAACCCCTGACTTATGTGTGTTTGCATCCATTTCATAACCCTGCAACCCACAGCATGTTAAATACTACGGTCATTCAGAGCAGTGAGAGGCAAAGAATATGGATTCATAGTGTTTAGAATTGACATTCAGCTTGGACCTAGAAGATGAAAGTCCTTTCCAAGCTGTCTAAACTGTTAAGGTCAGCAGAGTGGGACAAGAGAGCTTATGAAATTTCTTACTACTATTTCCAATATTCAGGCTGAGCACATCAGATGGATATTTTCTGCTAACAACTCCTTTCCCTTTCTGAACCACAAGCAGGATGAATTACTTTTCAAAACCAAAGGCTTAAAAAGGATGAAAATTTCTGCAAGACACAACAGTAAAATTTGCTTGAAACCCTGCTATTCACTGACAGGCTGCCTTATATGCCTATAACTTATGTAGTACTTAAAAAATTAATCAGAAAATGTGAAAATTATGTTGCAAATATCACAGTGGCCGTTCCTGGATCTATCCTAGATTCTTTCCTGCTTCTTGAGAACCTTTTTATTTCCCAGTCCCCTCAGTATTTGTAAAGGGCAATGTATGTGCCCACTGGGACCAGAACTGACACAGCAGCTGTCTCAAACAAACCATCACAAACTTCTCAGTGAGGCTTCCAGAAAGGAGTGTAATGCAATGACCAGGAGAACAAGCTTAAAAGAACTTTGACAATTCTCCTGTCTTTAACTAAAGATTTTATTCCACAAGACATCATTGTCACACCCTCTACATAAGACATGGCATATGCATGAGACTTACAGCACATGTAACTGGGGTTAGCCTGCCATTCCTGGGATGCTGCCTCTCACCTGTGAGAAGCAAGAGACCAGTTTTGGCTGATACTGAGGATTACATTTTCATCTCTCTTGTGAGAAAAAGTGCCATAAGCAGTGATCATGCCCTACGCACACAAGATATATAAAATGCAAGCTATAAGGAGTTACACATTTCATCGTATAAACAGGGGAGACAATTTTAACAAAGGCCCTTAGTGAAACAGAAAAGCAATCATGTTTTCTCACTGCTTTTTGCCACATTATCAGTATGTAAAAGTGTTTTCAGTGTGGGTACAGCAGGAAGGAGAAGAGAATAAATAGGAATAATATATTTTTAGGGAAAAAAAAGTATTTTAAACATCCTATACACATTATATACTGTGTATTATCTATTACATGGCATTTGCTATGTATATATGAATGATGGATTGTATGAGAGTGTAAAATCATTTTTTCTGCATTTGATGCTGTAAGGTTTTACTGATAAATATTTGATTACATATATACATGACTTCAAGCTGGGGGACAGTCAGCTGGGTGATGCAGCCTTGGGTATTGAACAGATCTTTTATTTTTATTAATAGCTCCAGACTTTTCTTGCAATAGGTGAAGTTTGTCACTGAGGCAGAAATGGAAACGGCTAAAATTTTGATTCATCAGAGCATGAAGCTACGTTTATAACTTTAAGCTTGAGATTAGTGCTCACCAGGGCTTTGTAAATAAGGACTTTACTAAGTAATGACTTAGTAAATACACCATTTCCCCAGCATTGACTACAGAGATTACTTCTGTAGTCCTCTAGCTAAAATGCATGCTAGTGTTTTACAGTCCTTGCTCACAGTAAAATAAATGCACAGAAGGTAAATTTCTGTGATTGTCTACACATTGTTTTGCAAAGGACATGAAACTAATGTTGTTTCCTCATATTGCAGCTAGAACCTTATACGAGGAAAAGCCCCATGGGCGGCAACAAATGTTGAAACTCCAGTCTTTTGTTCTCAAATGTTAATGACAAAAATCCAACAACATTTTCTGAAAAAGATTACAATTTAAAATGGTAATGGTACATTTGTCTCAAGAGAATCTGTATTCTGTCGGCAAACCAATCAAGATATGGTAAAAGGATTTAGAGAGAATTCACAGCTGAATGCATAAAATCCTGGGAACAAAGAATGGTACCTGCATACAGAAGACAGCTGGCAGTACCCATCATTGGACAGAGAATGCAATTCTCTTTATTCTTGCAAATACAAAACCTTCTAAATTCTGTAGTTTCTGCTATATGTGACAGGTTTTTTTAGCAGCACACTGTCAAGGAAGTTACTGTGTCCTCCATATTTTTGCTAGCCGATAGCATGGATGTGTATTAGATCCAGACTCTTCTGATTGGAATAAAAATCACCAAAATGTGGATCAGGTTGATAAGTCTAAGGTAAAATATTATCTTCTGCTTTCCCTCCCTCCTGAATTTCTCACAATGCTTTTAACACACTAATCCTTAAGAATCATTTAAGCAATAAGAGTAGGAGTAGGCATCACATTGGAAGGGAATAATTTCATGCCTCAGATGTGTTGTGAAGCATGAGGATGAACAGTAAGTGACTTCGGTCACCTGAGAAGTGCAATGATTCCCAGAAATGCACTGCCTAAAGTATCTTATTGCTATTACTGCATGGGAATTATTTTAGAAAAGGTCACACTCATGGATCTAGTAAGAATGATTAGATTTGAGTGATCAAGGTGGCAACCATACAGCTTGTAATTCACTTTTTAACAAATAAGTAAGTTTTCCAATCACACTTTTAAAAATAAAGTATACATTTTAAAAACTAAAAAGGACCTCCTTGCTCAGGTGAAGTTCCACCCTGGCCAGGGTCTGGGCTGGGAAGACTCAGTGTTTGAGCCACTGTACCCACATCAGGAGACTTTCACGGTGATGTTTGTCCAAACCCAAAACAAGCATCACCATTGGGAAGTGTCCATTTCCCCTTCCTCTGAGTGATTCCTCTGCCACAGTCTTCCAGGGTTTAGGAAGGCCAAAGTAGTAAACACATGTTCTGCACCACTGTATAGGCAAGAGACATCAGCAGTATCTGGGTCAAACATCTGTTTGGGTTACGAGCAGGTATTTCAAATTTTATTATCAGTTTTGTTGGCTATCACCATTTTGCTTCTTTTACAGTGAAAAATCACTTATATTCTTCAGGGCTGAAAAAAATGGTGTCTTCTTTCTGCAGATTTCTTTTTTAATAAAAAAGTGGTTTCAGAAAACCTGTAAAAATGAAAAATTAAAAAAATTATCTTTCATTACACAAAAAAAAAGCTACAGTTCTGTTTGCTGAGGTATCATCTCATGGGTTCTACTAGGCAAATTATCAAGTATTGAACGGAAATAACACTTTGGTTTTGGAAAAACATCATCTTTCTTTTGAAAAGAACTGAGCTGTAGCTAATTTTTAAAGTTATATCATTAATCTAAGGTTTCATCTTTAAAGATCACACTCCTACTCTCATTCTTGGTATATGATGTAATTTGACGATACTGTAAGGTATTTTCTTCCTTATTTATGTCGTTTTATATTTCTTTAAGTCCATGATACTATTTTTTTTGATACTATTTTTTTAATTTGCCTGATAAACTAAGCAAAAAGAGAAAAAAATAAGAGAAAAAAAAGTTAAAAATTTAAAGACCCAGAGGAAAAGAAAAGGCATTCCAGATTTTAAACCAGAATATTTTGTACTCCTGTTAGTCTGTAATGGCTCTGAGGAACTGATCAGAGTATCTGAAACACTTTTGACTTTGCTGTCACAATGAAATATTTAAATTGAGGGACTTACTTTTTCTCCCCTGTTCCAGTACCTCATAAGGGTAAAACGTGATGAGAAATCAAAAGGATGAGGCACACTTGAGGAAGTATTCTCACAGCCTACTCAAGGTACATAACTCAGACGTGATTCCATGTGACTAAGTTTAGCAGCCAACATCCACCACAGAAGCAATAATGTGTAGAAGCAGGTTCTGTCAGAGGATAGGAAAGAATTTTATTTAGTTCTAAACAGCAAAGGAAGTCTCACATTCAAGATAAATTTACAGGGTATTTACTGATTGCTAGAATGCAAGAAATGCTGTAATTTCCTGTTTCTAACCTGAACTTCTGCTGTTGTTCCATTTTTAGCAATTGTTCTGGGAATAAAGAGAAGAGAGTGTATTGGTCTCAGCACCTGAGAGAAAGCGAGATCCTGCAAGTGTTTGTCTTTCACATTAGAGAGGATCAGCTGTGGAAGGACTTTGGGGACTCAGAAGGACTTGACAGCCTTGCATCCTCGGGAAGAGACTAATTTGCTGCCAGTTGTGGTAAAAGTACATAGTGGGCTGGGTAGTGGGTTTAATTACCTACAATAAAGGTTCTCAGTTTAAGTACTCAAAATGGTAATCATGAACTCATTTTCTCTTAGTCATCATCTTCCCTCTGCCCCTCCCTGCTTTCCTTGTGATCTGGTTTACATGCCCTCATTTGCAAATATTGTTGGGAAGATGTCAGGTTGCTTTAGACCAAACAATGAGATTTCTTATCTATTTTTATAAAACTTAATCCCACAGGCAATATTGGCTTGATTTCTCTAATGGTTCCAATGAAAACAGTGTTTCGTTTGGCTTTAAAACTGTGATCACAGATGAAACATTACAAGACTATGCCAGGCTATGAGGGACAGGCATCAAAACCAGCTCTAAACAAAAACTGCAACTATGCAGTCTGTATTTTCATTATAAAATCTGAAAAACAAAAAAAAAGGAGGGGATGGGAATAACCCTAAAAGCCCCATAAAAGTTGTTCATATAAAAAAATAAGCTTATTTTATAGCAATATACCACTACTATATTGTAACATGCTGCTGATGTGGTATCAACCAGAGCTGTGGGGTCCCAGATGGGGCAATGTTCATTAACACCCAGCGGCTGGATAATTTATCAGCCAACCAGCACGTGGAGTTTCACACCCCTCTTCTGTAATTCAAGGGGGACCTTCCCCTCCAGCCCACTCCCACTCTGAGTTTAACCCCACAGCAAAACTTTTATGCTATCTTTGCAAGGATGTCTAATCCACGCTAAATATGCTAATCAAGAAATACCTCAAGGGCCTTTTTTGATGGTTTTCATTATACATATATGCTAAATCTGCAGCTTTCAGCATTATCTTCAGTAGGAAGTCACCATCTCTGGTTCACGAAATGCCATTTTCTTTGTCCTGTATAAGAGACAGGTTTCAAACATTATCAACAAACACAGGCTGGGAGATTAGCTCAGAAGGACACGTTCCATAGTGGCAAGAAGGATGTCCTTTCTACACTTTGACCTTCTAATCAAGAGACCTCTGCACAAATAATTTGGTGGGGAAAGGGGTGGAAAGCTGAGAAGAAGTGTCCACCCTGCCACAGCATGCACAGAGAATACTATGTATGCAAGAGCCCTGTGATGCATAATGGTGCAAGTCTATCAATTTTTACAGCCAGCCTCTTTTTTTTTTTTTTTTGTAATTGTGAGATTCCCCAGAAAGAACAGTGCCAAAAGGAACCACAGGCCGGACGAGTCCCAGCAGCACTATGGTGTGCACAGCCAGATGCCAAGAATCTGCAGCCTCTGAAAAGTAGAAACACAACTCCTACACCAATGGTTCTGTGCTTCTCTGGAACACCCTCTGGGATCTGTCAGCTTTGGGAGAGAAACCTCGCTTGCTCTTTTAAGGGTATGAAAAACCCACGGACAAACTAAGTAAATATCTGTTAGTGAAATTTCATGGACTGCCCCTTCCATCAGTAGCTATAATTGTGAGTTTTTCATAGAAAGGAGAGGGGTTTATGTCCTGGCTTGAAATCACTAAAATTGCAAGACCACGTTACACTGCACATAAATCTTGGGAAAGAGCACGTTTGAAAACTGGGCTGAAGAAAATGGTGGATCTTCCTCCTTCTCCAGCCTGATTTTGTGAACTCAGAGGTCCATCTGGGGAGGTGCTGCTCTGCCTGCACCCACCCCAGGGCCTGGGTGCTGGGCCCTGATGTGTTCCGGTGGGAGATGCCCAGTGCCTCCAGGCTGGACCCCTCTTCTTCCCAAAGAGAAAAGGAAAATCAGGGAGGCACCTACAGAAACAATATGTCAGTTCCTCGTAGCTTTGCTCCCTCGCTGCAGGTACCAGCTTAAGATGGGGCAATGTGTGCTAAAACAGACCTCTCGTAAATATTTCATATTCCTGAGACAAGCAAAAAAGGCCTGTCACCACCCTGCGCACTTCTATTATTTAAAGGGTCACTAATCAAGCAGTGAACTTACCTTTCCGACAAATCTCCATACCAGACAATCAATATTCATCTGGTGCTAGCGATACCCTTTCCCCGCCCGCCCAGCATGGGAGCGCAAGCCGGACTGTCCTCCTCCTCCCTGGGGATTAACACAGCCTGGGCAGTGAGCCCTGGGCACTCGGGAGGGTGTGCTGTGTCCAGCACCCCCAGGAAAAGGTTTGGAATTGTCGCCAACTGCCGCAGTGGGTACAGTAGTGGCGGGACTAGGAAGGGTTAAAGTTTTGTCTGTGACACTGAAATTGAGGCCAGCTGTAGGTCATATTCATGTCCCAGTCACAGGAAAATGAACCTGTGAGACAGAACCTAATTATCTGCTAAACCAAAAGCCAGTCTCAGTTCAATAACTTACGACAGAGCTGGCAGCCAGATATAGTGTTGTCATGGTAACGCCGAAAAAAAAATCCACTGCAGTAGAGAACAAGAAGGAAAAGAAGGAGACTGTAACCCTAAATATGCTGTAGCCATTTGATCTTGGACAAGTGGATGTGTCTAAAGAGCCAGATTGTTACAACTGTCTATCCACTTTAATATCCTCTATAATTACTGAAATGAAAAATGCAATTACAGTGCGCTCTGAGCTAAAAACCAGGAGTAACTGGCTAACTGGGAATTAATTTTAGAGGGAACAATATCAGTTTCTTTCCCCTCTCAGCACTCATGGACTGAGAAGTATGTGGGGGCTGGAGAGCACAGACGCCTGCTTCCTGCTAGTCCAAAATCACTGCATGCCAGTCAAACCCTTGCTTTTCCCTATCACCTTCCCCTCCTCCCTCTTCCATCCACAATCCATTACAGACAAGGGAAAAGTTCAGTAGAGCAAAGCACTAAAGATCTCGCTTTGTGGACTGCAATGTCTGAACTACTTGAAGCTGAGGGTGACAAGAGTTTACAGCTTACAGCAAAACGTCCTGAGCTTGGCCCCTTACACGAGACACACAATAAGTCAGAGCACACCATGATGGACCCATGCTACTGGGAGCCAGGGGGCAAGGGATCCCATCCTCCCAACGTGCTCCTGTTGGGAGCTGAGCACAGCATCCTCAAGCAGAGCTAGCGCTGGATGTGGGGCTTTTTCCAGCTGAATCCCCCCAGGTAGCAAAACAAAGGACATCATCCTTGGATTGCTCGCCGAGGTGGTCGGGCACACGGGCACAGATCAGCAGCGCAGCTGTGGACCACGAGCACCTTGGCTGTGGACCACCAGCACCCTGCTCTGCCAGGACCCTTGGCACAGCTGAGAAAAGTTTACAACAAATCAGACACAAGTGAGTACCAAACACAAAATCAAATTGTGCTTTGAAATATATATTCGAAAAGTCATATATCTATACATATATATGTGGGCACATATTGCTTACTGCTGTGAGGACCACAAAACCAATCTCTGTTCGTTTTGGTCAGAGATGCGGATTTGAGTCAGAAAGATCAGCAGTGATTCTTTGAAAGAACATATATCTGTTTATGTGTATTAAAGACAGAGATTGTGAGTGAAACATCATGGTTAGAACAGTACAATTAAAGCAAACAAGCCACTTATTTAGCACTTCAGTATTGGTGTTTCCAGCTTGCTGCCACAGCTATCTGTGCTTTTCAGAGCAGCTTGCTGAACAGTGAGACTTCACTCCCAGGTGCTGGAAGCTACATGGTTTCAGACTCAAAATGTTCTTGCCATTACTAATTGCATAAGGGACTTCTGAAAAAATTGCAGTATTTCAGATGGTTAAGATAGCAAAATAATTTCCAACCTGAGAATGTGATCAGGAAATGTTATTTTCCTCATATTGTTACCCTGCACAGGCTTGCTTTCTTCTGACTGGGCAACTGAAGACCAGATTTTTTACTACTTTTCCAGAAAAAAAAGCTCTTATTCTAGTAATAATGCTGTCTGAATAAAAAATACTCATTTAAGTATGGTGTCTTCTGAAGAAGGTTATGTATCAATCACTACTGCACAGTGCTCTGTATGTGTAATGAAAAAGAGGAAAATTCATTCAGCAGCATGTCACTGGCATTCTAGCTTTTTGAAAAAAAATGCAAAAAAACCCCCCAAGAAACCAACCCAAACTCCACAGGCAACATATCAAATATATCTTCATATCTCCATGTAGTTTGAGACCTGCATCCCAATTTTGTAGATATTTACCCTTAGTACCCACTCCATGAGTAGTACAGCTGAGGCAGTAGAGGTATCTGGTATCTACAGAGAGGTGGAGCACGACCTTTCTACACCTGCACAGTTTTTGTCAGCAGTAATGCAGATCAAAGGATGCCCATAGCAATATTTTCAATGAGCCAGCCCGACACTCGGCGTACGTGAAGTCTCCTAAGGTCTGTGGGTCTAAACCTGATTATGGTGGTCATTAATTTGGCCTGATTTTCATCATGGAAAATATGAATGACCTTGTGTTTTTCTTTCATTGATCTCTGCACCTCTGAAATGTTAGCAACTTGCTTTTCTACCAGTCTGAGAATGTGCTTAGTCTTTTTAAATTGTGTAAAGGATTTTTATGAAAATGTCTTCTGTAACTGCTGGAAATTGGCTTTAATACACTGGTTTTCAGCCTTCAAGGAATCGATGTAAACTGATAACTTATTTTTGAGAGAAATTTCCCAACGAGGCCTCTGAATCTTTTCTACAAGGATCACTCTCACAGCAAATTCAGAGGCATGCAAATAATGCAAAAGATGAGAAAAATTATTGGGAAAAAGTAACAACTTCAGCACAGGGAACAGAAATTCTGCTCCTATTTAAAAAACTAAACTGAAAAAGACCCTGGTCTTCACACATGGTAAAAGGAAAAAAGTGTGGGTTTTGTTACTCAAATGCGCTTTGTTTCCCACCTGAGCCTGCAGACATTCTGAGACAGCACTTCCAAAAACATTGGACTGTCCTTTCCCTCTCACTTACATGGGTCTGCTGAGGAGAGACAGGCTCATCCTGGGGATGGAGCAGAAGAGAGTCCCAGTGTGGGTTTGCAGAACCTCTGTGCTCACTGTGAGTCTGACAGGGCCACTCTTATGGCTGGAGCTTTTTTGGGAAAGAAGCACCCACCCTCACCTGTGATGTTGGCAGCACATTTATCACTAACAAATCCCTGGATTGTACACTTTAAGCTGCCCGTTGCAGCTATGAAAGGGGTAAGCTAGAGTACTGATATGTTGACACAGCTGAAATCCAAACGTGTGCCTCAGTTGGTGTTCTGACATTTGTTGAAAACAGACCAAAAAAAGACCAATTAATGAAAAATGAGGGCACCATTTTATAATAGCAGAAGCATTACAGACAGCTATTGGTTAAAAAATTTACCTTTTAACATTAATATTAAAAAAAAAGTAAAGAAGAAATTGAAGAAAGGGAAACCATGACCTGACCATTACAGCAGTAACTGTGGTGAAATGCTGTCTTGTGTCCCTGTATGAAACTCCAGCTGTCATAAACCTGAGCTACACCAGGTATTCACCGACATATTTTATTAATCTCTTCTTTTATCTAACCTCCTGAAAATACAAACTCAAAAAAATGAAGCTGGTTGTAATAGTCACAATGGAGTATTTTAAGGCAGTATTTTAATTTTCTGAACAAAATACATAGTTTGTGAATTTATCGAGAGTACAACGGAACAGGACAGGTAACACAGGGCTTGGTTTCCTATGTGTTAAGTGTCTATTGCCTTTTGTGATGACTTGAAGCATCTGAGACATCAATATGAGGCTGGCAGATATGTCACACAGTCCCAGTGGACTTGCCATCTTTGGGAGTAGCACCAATAGGATGCCCTAAGGCAAATGGCAACTGTAATTTTACATTTGTTAAACATTTCTAATGATTTATGGTTCCTCCAAAGTCCCAAGCACTAAATTTGAGTCAGATCTGAAAGAAATACCAAGTAACCACGTGAATCTATTTTGATTTGTCTCATCAGCTGGGTTGTAATACGTCCTGAAAAATTTGCATTATGCTGCAGAGTGTCTTTACTTGATCTAATCCTCCTAAAATCAGCACTTACTATTAGATATTAAATGTTGTTCTAAAAATGACAACTCAATCACTGTATTAAAAAATGAGGATTGTGTATTACTTCAGGTAGGGTTTTTGGTAATATCATACAATTTATGAATTGCAATGCTATAGTTCTCTTAAAAAAGTCACGTATAGTCGACATGAATCATCCAATAAAGCTGCTATATTGAAAGCTAAAATCTCTCTTTAAACTAAGCAGTTAATATTAAAACTCATGTTCCATTAAAATCATGCCAGGATAGATTTTCATCATGTGAAATGATAAACAGTGAGGCCACTTCATTTGTTTCTATTTTTGTTGCAGTTTTTAGATCCTGAGCAAACCAACTAAATGTTGTATTTCTTTGTTTGAATCTAAACAGAACCTTTCAGTCTTGGAATATAGACTATTTTGACTCTTTTTTCCAGATCTAGCATTCTACTTTGGTGCAGTCTTCAATGTAAACTTCTCATCCTGTTCCTGAAACCCATGACTTGGTGGGCATGACATTCCAACAAGGGAAATGCTTTCCAGGGTTCACTCCACCGTCCTCATGTAATTGGGAGATATGTTAAGTACAAAAGGATCCAGCTCATACTATGGAGCTTTTGGAGAATGGAAACAGTTTAAGTAAGTGTTTTGTAAGGATGGTGGCCACTCTTCAAAATGTTTAAATTTGATGGTGACATCTTAGAAGCTGAAGCCAAAGGCTCCCCTTGACTTTAGCAAGGCCAAAGCATTCCTTTATGGAAACTACAAGGCTGCAAGGTGCCTCTGTCTTCCAGGTCCTGCTTTGTACTGATAAAAACAGTCATGAGAACATCACAGTGCCAAATGTCACAGTTCTGATCTAATCCACCTTTAAGACCCTCCATTGAACAGAGCAGTGTGTGGCTGGAAAAGTTTGCCAATAAGCTACACGTATCAGAAAAAAACATTGGCCCCAGGTAAAATCTGTCATATAACTGAACATTAAAACTCTCCCTGCCAAGAAAACACTTAGAGAAAACAAATTAGGTGAGCACAATGATGCAGGTTACGCATAGGTATTGCACCTTGGAAATCCATGAAAACCACTTGCTCACAGCTCCAACATTTTCTCAGTCTTCCTTGGATGCAAATGAATCTGCAGAACATGGAGATATTTGTAGTCAAGAAAAGATTGTTATCACACCAAAAGGGTTCAGAAAATTAAAGCACAAGTAATTAAACACATGCATAAAAGAAAGGAAAAATTCTGCCAAGGGTGCTTAAATAGGTTGGTACCAGCTATTAGTCACTGCATTGAATTCCACAGGAGACAGAAAAAAACTCCCACAACAGAGAAGTATCACTTTACTTGTCCTGATCTTATCCTTTTCCCTGGGCATGTCCTAGTGGCTATTGTCAGAGAGAAAGGATTCTGGGCTGGATGCTAGCAATTTGCTAGATTGTTAGCATTTCTTTCTGCACCAGAAGTGTTTTACTGCTCCTTAAGATGTGCTGTGATAAAGCCCACGGACAGTGTCTAGACATAGCACATAGCTACAGCCTTTGAAAGTCATTTGATGCACTGGGGCTGTGTTATACATGCATGGCTTTAATGAGCTTCTCACAGGTTTTCCAGGAGTACTGTGCAGCAGGCAAGAGACACACAAAGAGAGAGAAATCCTTACCTTTGATTTCACACCTGTTGCTATAGACACCGCAACGTGTTTCACACTATCCTGTTTAAGGGGCTTAACCATGGAATGGCCATCAGATATTTTTAATCCTCTGTATGCTAAGGATGCTTTTCCTTTCTCAGTTTCAGGCAGGAATGTATCTGTTGGCAAATTTAGGCACAGCTTACTCATTGGCTTAGATTCTCACATATGCATTACCTTACACCACCTTCCTTTTTTTAACCAGTGTCCTCTAGATGGTTTTGTTTTGCCACCTAAGAAAACTGAATTTTTGCACGGCGTGGTAGCTCCTCATTAAACTATTGTAAAGAACAATTCAGGGTCAGTTTTGGACCTTCAGTCACTGGAGGTCTGATGCCACCCCAAAGCCTTCACCCTGGGCAGTGGCCTTGCTCCAAAAGGGGTGTTGTGCTACGTATCGGAGCAGTCGGAGAGAAGGAATCTTGGGATAGTATTGACTTACACTGAATAGTGCAACAGTTCCATGAGTACTACAATCACTAAGCTCATTCCCCTCCCTCCTTGAATGGGGAATATCTTGTCTTCACAGTACATTCTTACAGATCAGGAAAAAGAAAAGAATTCAAATAAGACAAAAAAAAAAATAGAAAAAGCAACTTTAATTCCATTTGCTTGGGGTTTATTTTTGTATCTTAAAATAATAAAAAGAGCAGCTGAAATTTTTAGAAATTCTAGGCCATTTTTGGTGCAGAACGGCTGTTACAAGCATGAAAATTTATTGTGCAATGGGAACTCCTGGTGTGCCAACACTGCCACCCCTTTGGAGCACCCCACAGGAATTCACATACAGGACAGCAGGCCTGTGGCATCACATGCTCCAAGCCTGTCTTTTTGTCCTTCCTGTGCAGGACAGATACTGCCTTTGGAGGCGGGAAAAAGGTAAGGTAGGTCCAGGAGCTGTGCCCATCACCCTCAGCAGGCTGTCAGAAAAGGGAGTTTCTTTCTCCATGGTACCAGATCCTGTGATGCACTGCACACACACATATTCCTGTAATTTTAAACTGTATGTAGGAAAGCAGAGCCATTATATAGCACAACTAATCCTTCAACAAAATCATGGAAATTCAGAATAGGACACAAAAAAAGGACCATGTTTGGAGTATCCCAAGATTTGTGAAATGAAATTGATTTCCATTCAAATCAGGTCTTTTACTCTTCTTGAAAATGTCAGGGTGTCAGCCTTGGCCATTACCAGACTGTGATTTATAGTTGAGGCAGAGCGATAATACTCAAGTGACTGTCTGGAACTGTACTGCCGTGTCTGGAAAGGCTACAGATGACAGCTTCCTCCTTTCTTAACCAACTTGCATTGCTTATCTAAGATCAGTCTTCCCCCCGTTCCTCCTCCCCAAACACATGATAGGAAAATGATAAAACATATAGGCTTGCAGATTTACTGAGATCAGACAAATAAGCCTTGTGAAGGGACTGGGTTACAGAACTTTGGAGAAACACATTAAAAATAATCCTTTAGCTAGCTACATCCTAGCTGTTAGGATGGATACCTGTAAAATGTGAGACTGATTGCCTGGCTTCAACACACGGGTATGTTTTAATCCATCTGTAGGATCTATTTCTGTAACTCGAGCATACAAGAAACACAGAAAATGCTGAAACAAAGTAAGCTTACAGATAGTAAGAATAATACAGCTGTTGTCATTTCCTTTTGAAATTAAGCACAATTTATTCTATAAATAGATTAATGGAGGTCAAAAACTACCTGGCTACTAATTACTGAAAGACTGATAAGCTAATTCTATTATTTCTCCCATTGACATAAGGTTTTGCTTAAATAAAGGCAACAGAAGTACTTAACAGTTGAGATGATAAATGCCTACTAATTTTAGCTGGAATTGGGCACCTTCAAATACCTCAAACAAGACTTTTCCAAATCTTTTTCTCTCTTTATTCCTTTAGCTATAATTGTGATCTCAGTATAGTGAAGCGAAGAAGAGAATAAACAAGAAAAATAAGTAAGTCAAACAAAAGAGGAATTACTAGCAAGTTAATAATACCATTCCTGACATCAGCTCACTCATTCTGCTATTAGTATTTGCAGAGGATATTGACAAAATGAGAAAGACTCAAACAAGAACAAGAACATGATCTGATCTTCCCAAAAAACTCAGAGTAAGAAAATGAAGACAATATCATTAGATTTTCAATGAAAATCCTAAGAGGAGGAAGGAAGAAAATGACCATTTAAATTGTCAGGAAAATTTTTAGTAGCTGGAAACTGATGCTAAACATATTCTAATTAGAAATAAAGCCTATGTTTTTAATATTGATGTAACAGGCTACTGGGAGACTGTTCCGGGGGGTTGTTATGGATTCTCTGCCATCCCAAATCCTAAATATACATGCTAACCAAACAGAAATTGTTGGTGTTGACGTGGGAGTTGCTTGGTGAATGCTTTGGCATGTTTTATGGAGGAAGTCAGACTGGATGATTGAGTTTGCCTTGGCAGCGGACAGGATATTTCTGCTGTGTGTGGGAGACACAAGGGAGGAGAGCAAGGGGGAGGGAAAAGGAGGGAAAGAAAGAAAGGAGACGCCTGGCTGTGTTTCTTGCCTAGTCCATGTAAGGTGCAAGTCCTCTGTGGTACCAAGTTTCCTGGTTTAGTGAATGGCACATGGTACCTCGAAGCAGAGAGGAGATAGGATGGCATCCATGGCCTTCATGGATGGCATTCAGCCACAGGTTTTACCACAGGGAGAAGAGTCTTCAAGTACTCTCAGAAGACTATTGCAGGTATTAAGTTCTGCTGTCATTTCATAATCCAAGATGAAGGATATTTTTGCCATGGTAAAATCACCCAGAATTGAGACACACACATTAGACTGCTTTATACAAAAATGATGAGCCAGGGTCTCGCTGTGGAGCTACTCCTTTGCATTTTCTTTCTTACTGGCTATTGCAGAAGATCATCGGGACCATTAAAAATATTAATCTAAAAACCATAAATGTGCATGTCAAAAGAAATCTGGAGAGTTTCAATGGAGACTAGTTGAATACTGGGATCTGAGATCCTATAAGCTTGTTCAGACGCAACCCTCTCTCTTTCCAACCACTTCACTAAGTTACTGTGAACAACTGAAGGACAAACAGCAGAAAGAAGATGGTAAAAGAAATGTATAAAATGTTCCCTCACACTGCCACACTAAATCATGACCTCCTCCTTGCAAATATTTGCTTTATACTGAGGTCTCATAGTTCTAATAAAAGACAAGGTCTGCCAGTGACAGTCACTGTGCTGCCATTAGTGAGTGGTGTTCCCCACATGAAAGAGCCCATGGTCTGCCTGGACAGAACTGGGAAAATGGCAGGGACAGAAAGTAAAGGCTCGAGGGAACTTTTCTGCATTCTTCTTGGGTGCCAGGAGGCGACCCTAAATCCTTAGCCATCGATGCAGCAAAGAAGAGCACGTAGGCAGCAGTTTGGAAACATTTCAAAGGGTTTTAAAAGTGTTAGTTATTGCATGCAGTAATTTTGATTTCCCACTAGCATTTAGGGAATGATTACCAAATTTCAGAAAGCCAAGCTGCAGCCTTTGGAATTTATTAACTCATAAAAGCCTACCAAACCTCAACACTCAGATACCAGCAACACCCACAAGAAATCTAACCCTCTGAGTCAGCCAGGAGAGGTTTCCAATGCTGCACTGGTAACCTGCTTCACCTCTAAACATCCAGCCATTGTTTAAAAAGCAGGTGCCTCAATGGCTCCTAAAACATCAATATTTTGACCATACTCCTTTATTTCGGAAGGAGACATAAGTTTGAGAATTAAGATCCAAAATAATAAGCCAAAATAATAAACAACAGAAAAGCACAGTCTCCTACATTTATTTAAAATCTAACAGTAAATCTAAGTCCCTGAATACACCAGTGTGTGTATATAAATATACCAGCAAGAGCTATAAGCACTGTGTATCCTCAGACTTGTGACAAATCTTCCCAATAGAGGGATGAACCCTGTGCTTGCAGTGGAAAGCTATAAATCCCACCACAAAATGGCTGTGCCGGCCATTTCACGTGCCTGGCTTGCTGAACACTGATTCCTGTGCTTTTGGGACACCGTGCCATAGGGATGGAGAGGTGCCGTGTCTGGATTAGGCTCAAGCTAGCTGCTGCAGGATGTCTGCACTGTGCGAGTTTATGGACCTGCCTCCTGTATGCCCAAAGCAGACCTAGGCTCCCTGAGAGCAAGGGCCAACCATCAAAACTTCTGGAAATATGAATCTGGCTAAATGCTGGTAGCAAAAGTTTCATGTACATCGCCAACAGAAACTACCTCTGCTGAAGAGAGCAGCATAAAATTATCCCATAGCATGCTTTTCCCAAATCACAGTTATTAAATCTGATGTTCCACAAATGAACCTCCGTTCTGATTGTGCAGAGATCAGTACTATCATGCCATTCTTCGAAAGAAAAGGAGAAAGAAGAGCTTTATCTGAAAAACTGCAAACAGCAACCTAATACATAATGTCTGACTGCTGGTTGTTTTTGAACGGGGCTGAGGGAGGAGATGCAGATTCTGCAAAAATTTACAAGTAGGGGCAATTTATACGTCCTTCATGTTCAGGATGAAGAACCACTGTGGAGAGAAATGCAAACAATGGGAGGAAGGCTAATTTAAACTCTTAGGAGAACAAAGCCAGCATCTTGTAGGGCCTTACAGTGGGGCTGTGGAAGGGTCTGAAACAAAGAGATGAACAGAAGAAGGGGAGAGGTGCTTGTTACTCACTAGTAATATTGTGATTCTATTTCACAAAATAACTTTAGCAGAAGAAAAGCGACCACCTTGCCCAACTCTTGGGTGTACCTACACCCGCATGGACAGAAACATTTTAGAAGTAGAGAGCGAGTGAGGATCCCACAATCAAACTTTTTCTAGACACAAAGTTTTCCCTTGCACTTCAAAGGCAGATTGCAGAGGAGAGAGAGTGGAGAGGAACAGACAGTGAACCATGAAGACTTTTCCACTGCTAACTGTCTCACTTGTATGAAAATTGGTATATAAACTGGATAAACAGAATCTACTTCTTTATGCATTGAAGGCACTCACTTCATCTGATTTATTGTCATCCAATGGAAATGCATTGAGTAAAGGGATGCACTATGAAGAAATGCATTCTACAAGGAAAGGCTTGAGTTTGAAATTAAATCCTCTGCTAAACTTTTCAAGAAGTATCTACCTTCACTGAAGTCTTTTCATGGCCCTGCTTATTTCTACTTTAAACTTCTCATTTATTGTACTTTAAGCGCCATCAGTGAATGTAAATGGGGTTTCACTATACGTTTAGTGCATTCAAGCATTCTTTGTTACAGTTCCCACCCTGCTGCATTATGTGAGCTCTGCCACGGAAGTCCAGCAGTCGGTTTGTTTTCTGCTATTAATAAAAGAACCTACTTTTCCCCACTTCTTTGAAGAAGTTGAAAGGGCTACATGTTAGAGGGGGAGGTGGTGGGGAACAGACTGTGGTGTAATCCCCAAACGCAAATGCTGTCTAGATTAGAAACCTCCCTGAAGAAAATTTACAAATGCTAAGACTGTGCTTTTTGTGTGATGAACACTAGAGCAATAACTTAGCCACATACTGGGTTCTGCCTAATGCTTAGGGAGCCTACTAGGTGAAAGGAATTAAATGAGAAAAAAAAAATCTTCCAGTTGGCTCTGTGCCGATGCCATCCAACCCTTTCAGTATCCAGTGACTTACTAATGCAACTATTTTCATATGTATTTCATCACTGAGGTATCTTAATATAATACTTAGGAATCTGTTAAAATAATAATAACAAACACACAAATGGGATTTACACATTGCCAGTGTTTTTACATAGTCCAGGAAAAGCTTAATTAAAGGGGTGGGACGTGTCTCTGCTGAATAGCTGTTTTTCCTTCATACCTTCCCATGCATGACACGCACACATCCAAGAAAAGAAGGTGGGGGTGGTGGTGGTGGAAGAAAACCACCCAAAACCAAAACCAAAATTACCAGCCCTAAACTACTCAGCAAAACCTTGTTGATTTGCTTGGCCATTTAAATAAATGAACAAGCTCCTTGTAGAGAATCACAGCCCCAGTGCAACAGCTAACGAGTAAAAGAAAAGTACAGAATATTATCTGCCTTGTTCCCTATAGGATACTCATATTGCTCAAAGTATCATTACCATATCTAGTTTATCCCACAATTACGACTAATCCTTAACTCCTAAATAAGTAGGAACAGGCGTAAAGATTGCACTTCTGAAAGCCTAACAGATAAACTTCAGTCTATAATCAACTGGAAGATTCTGAGATTAATTTTTAATCCTACTTAATAGGTTAAAGATGTTTTTAAAGATGAAATAATTTTATCAGTGTTGATTTTATTAATCTGACGTTCACTTACTCTCTAAGGCTTCCATATTCCATCCACGTGTTGCTGTTCAGGCACTGCAAGTGAAGCTCATCAATCAATAGAGCTGGATTCTGGTCAGAATTTAACTCACCATAAGAATCACTCTAGTGTTGCCAAGGAGTGCAACAAGGCAGCATCCAACAAACTCTGAAGATGCCTATTGTAATCATCAAACAATGAAAAAACTTAACAAGGTGATGAATGCCTCAGATCCATTGTTTGGACAAAACCACTTTACATGAACTTAATAAAATAAATCTACTTTTAATGATACAGTTTCAGCAGCATTTTTATAGTATTCCAGATATATTTTTTCTGTTGTGTGACTACCTAGCTAGTTATAGACCTCAGACATCCGTCGTTCTTTCTGTCTTATTTTTTTTTTGTTGTAGGCTACAGTTGGTCCCTAAGAGCAGATGACTGATTTTCAGTGTGAAATTATGTACCTAGTCAGGAATTGAGCATAATCATCACACGGGCGAATCGAAATGATGGCTACATTTACTGCCTACAGAAATTTCTGCTGCACTGCATATTAACACACTGAAAATGTTGTGTTAGCTTATCGTGGATGTGCCGATTTTCATTACCCACAGAAATGCAGAACATCTTCTGTTAAACCTCATTGACATTTTTCATCAAATGAATAGAGCAATGCCCTGAAATGTGATAATTGTAGATTCTTGTTATACAACTTCGAGTAAAATATTCTTCCCTCTAATTCCAACAGTAATTAACTTGGATTGGAATTCCCTTGACTCATGTAGTAGTCTTCACCACTGTATTAATGGATCCTAGAGTTTATATGGTTTGAAATAGAATTCTGTCCCATATATGTAATATTATATGAAGGTGCTAAAGATTTTCAGGCTAATGAAAAGAATTGATCAAATCACCCCAGCTCAAGCTATGAGCTTTTTTTTTTTCTTTTTTTTGCATTGTTTGGGTGAAATATGAAATGGTATATTGCTGAAACTTAAAATGCCTCAAAAATGAAGCTCCAGAAAATTGTTGCATCTCCCATGAAGACTAAAAATTAAAGTAGACAATTATCATAATAATAACTCAATTGTACATGGCAGACAAAAGAGAAGCTAATACTTCCCTCTGCTTTTTTGACTGATGTTTTGTTGGGCTGTAGCTAAACAGCACTTTAGGTTGACAGTAAATTAGCAAACAATATGAGGGAGGAAAAAAGAAAAAAAAATCATGTAGGGGTTAAGATGTTTATGTAAAACAGTGATTTTCCTTTTTAAAATTAAAACGTACAAATAAGCTGGTGTCAGAGCCTAGGTGATCCTTCATTTCCACCGCATTGAGCAGGCTCCCATCAGCAGCAGACAGCCGCTAATATATGCGTCTGGCTCAGTCTGCTCTACCAACTAGGAACCCATCGAATTGTTAATATCAGTCCTTTTTTGTATGCACCACACATCTTTTTCACTCTCTCTCTCTCTCTTCCTCCCCCTTTGCAAGAGCTTGTGTTTTTGTTTTTTGTTTTTGTTGTAGCACAAGCTGATTACTCTGAAATCACATATTAAAGAGCATTTAAATGCATTTTGCACCGAAACAACATCAAGTCGTATAGAAATATATGATTCCTATACATAGAAATATATTGAAATTCTGTATGTATACCTAAGCATAGCACACTGAAGATGATGCTTTCTATTTATTTGTGCTAATAGGGACAGCTTTCATATACTGTCACTGGGTAAATGGAACTGCTTCCCGCATGGTCTCTGTAGGCGTTGTCACGTAGTCCCAGGACATGGAAACACCTTGTTGATCTTGGTGGAAATCCTGCCTGAGTGAAGACCCCGCTTCTCCCTCCCCTCCATCCCCCTCTGCCCTACCTGTGTACCTAAGGCTGGGCTGGCTGTGGTGAGACTGGGGAAGAAGAGGGAGCAGGAAAAGAGGAAGGCAGTGCACCAACTCTGCCATCACTATGGCAAGGGGCAGCAGTGAGTATGATGGGCAGAGCAGAGCCACTGGAGTCATCCCAGTTCAAGCAGTAGTGCAGAGGCAGGACTGCATATTTACGACTTTTGCTGGAGCACCAAACAAGACAGGCAAGGGTTTCTAATGATTCATTTTCTTCTCACTCTCAATGCAGGGCAGAGCATAGTTGAAATCTTCAGACTGACAGAGACAAAACGTTTCACACCACAGTTTCACCTTCATTGTACATACAGTGTTAAATGCAAAATTAATTCAGAATGCTGAATGTGAACTATCCTCATTCAAGTAAATTTTGCTGATTGAAAAATACATGCAATGACACTCTTTAATATGCATAGACGGGTGCATTGTACAGCTGATTAAATCTATAAGGATTTTTATTTTGATAAATCCTACTCGTAATTAGATTGTATATTGACATGTATATACCAACACACAATATAGTTTTGTCTCATTATACAGCTTGAATGAACAGAATATGTGTTCCCCTGCTCAGTATCTTAAATAACCTCTTTTCAGTATTGAAAACTGCTACAGAATATGTGTAAATTTCTAACAAAGTGCTTCATGAGTGTAGCACCTATCTGGGTGCATTTGTCTTTCCTACACACATTCAGATCTACTTTTCCAATACTGCCTGAAGAGAAGTCAATGTTGAATATCACATCAGTGTTAAAAAAGTTACTTCTGTATCTAAATTTTTGCAAGTAGCTCTTTTGGGTGTTCTTAGCATGTGGGATTGACAGTTTACGAAGAAAAGAATTACATATTTACAGGAACTGTATCATCATTGTAATTGCTAAGGCAATATTTTTTATGACTATTTAAAGACTAATTACATCTTGAGCAACTTGAAAACTATGTACTGTGCATAGTTTCTGCCTCTTAACAAAACAAGACAAGAAGAAAAAGTATTATACTAACAGATAAGAACAATTTATTTTAACAATAATGTTGATGCTTACAATAAAACAATTCCTCCCACACAAGTGGAAAAAATATACTGCAGCCAAAATACCACTTTTGAAATGAACAAATAGTTTAGATGCCTGATCTTTGTGAAGCCTTTGTTTCGGTGAAGTCTGATGTATCAACAAGGTCCTGCAGCATCTTGGTTAGACACAGGAAACAGAGAAAAATGACTCAGAACTAACTCACCTATAAAATATTAAGAAATACAAATCAAATTATGTGTTGGGGATCACAAGTTCGAGACAAATAAACAGTATAGAATAACTCGTGTGCTTGTGAATCTTCTTATGCAAAGTCAGTGAAATACTTAACACATGAGGGACAAGCTAAAGCTCACACTGTTTTTTCAGAGGGGGAAAAATACCAGAAGTGATGGAGAAGTTAAAAGTTGAGTCTGGTGCTTAGAGTATTGTGTGTTCACTTTAAATTGAACAGGTACAAGAAATATTGTTCTGAGTGCAAAGGGTTGTTAATGCTGTAGTATGATTTTTAAACCAATATTCTCTTTCAGTTTAAAATGTGAATTAAATGAGAGAATATTTTAAATGCCATATTGTGTTCTCACTTGGACAAAGAAAAAGGATGGCAACTAACTACAAAATACTCTTTGTCCCATGTTACAGGAAAAGCTAAGCAACAGTTTTCCTGTAGACTGAAATCATTATTCAAACAATAGAATGAATGTTTTCTAGGCCTCAAACATCAGTGTTTATGCTTTATGTTTTAAAAGTCAATTGATGCTGTAACAGTAAGGATGAGTATATACTTCGTGGTAATTATTTATCAGAATTGTCTACAATAATAATAATGGTAGTAATATTATAGTTGGAAGTCTTTTGTATATTTTAGTATCTGTTTTGAGTGGGGGTTTTGTTGGTTTTGTTGTTTGCAAGGGGCTTTTTAGGTGCACACTAACATTCAGGTTAAATTTTAATTCTAAATGTTACATGACATGTAGTCCAGTTTTCTAAACATATAAATATGTAACATCCTAATGTTGCACAATGGGTAACAGTTGTTTNTTTTTTTTTTTTTTCTTTTAGGAACAGTTCTGATGCTTAACATTTGAAATAGGTATATTTTCCTTTTTTACCCTTCCAGGCAAGGAAAGCTCCTTTGGTTCTCTAAATTCTGCAGAGAAACAATCACAGTCCAAAGCTGCTGGTTCCCCTCCGCCTAGGTCCCAAGAGCCTGACTTGTGATTGTTGCTAAAAAACCTCACAAGTTAGGGTCTCAGGGACTAGGAAAAGTCCGATATGATCCAGTAGAATTCGTCTTCCAATAAACTGAATTGTTTAGCAGTCATAATCGCTGTCAGCAAAACTTTCACTGCTATTGTTAAATAAAAAAGCCCCCAAACCCAAAAGAAACCCTAAAAACAAAGTCCCCCCCCAAATCAACCCCACCTCCTTCCCCCCAAATAAACAAACCACAGTTTCAAGTAGGGGGCAGAAAAGATCAAATAAGCAGGCAAGACGCATACATACATTCAAACAATGTATCAGCTGACCAAACAGACTTTTCTGAGAGTATAGTCCTTAACTTTTGAAAAGAAAAAACAAAGAACACAGGAAAAAGATCTTCAGTGCCTTGTCTCTCAAGTAGCTGTGTTACTATAATGCATCAGAGGGAAGCATCTACAAATGGGTTAAAATCTGCTTCCAGCAGATTTGTACAGTAACAATTTTATTCTATTTCCTTAATGCCTGAAAGAAGGATTAAATGCTTGTTAAGGGGGTTCTAATTGAAATATTCCCCAATTATGCTTTTAGTCCTACTGTTCAGGTGGGCCCTGGGTTGCAGAGTACTTTAAACTCATTCACGATGCAAGGATAAGCTTTGGGCGTGTATTCACTTTTTGCCTCTTCCCCACGTCCAACATTTAATCCTTCTACAGACTGCTAGAAAAAGCTTCTTCCTTCCCAGTGACAAAACTAGCCTTGACTCCATAAGCTGCAGAAAACATTGACATGCAGAGACTGTTGTCACTTGAACCAGATTACTCAAAGCACACATAACTTTCAAGTACTGTCGATACAGTAAGAAGAAATGCTCGGATTTCCCAAATAATTTTGTTCTGAAGCCGAACACTTTTAATGGCACGACCACAATCCTGAACTACTTTTGCATTCATTCTCCTCCGATCTTTAGCCTTGTTTGCAGAATGAAAAAGAAAATTTCTACTTTAGGGACAGGTTCCATCGTGGCTTTTTTTTTTTCCTCCATCAGATCCCAGAGCAAAAGAAACAGCAGCCATAAAGGTCCTAGCCACTGGAGCAGAATCTGGCATAGAAAACTCAGTGCTCTTCGGGAAGCCGTTCAGCTTTAAAAAGGAAAAAAAAAGAGAAGGGGGGGGGAAGAATTAGAATCTCGGCTGGTCGAACAGGTGAACCATCCATTTACAAGAAAGCTGTACAGAGTGCTCTGCTGAAGAAAAGATTTGCCAGTGCCCCCCACCCCCACCCCTGCCCTTCACCCTCCCCTCCAGATTGATACTTCAGATTTCAGAACATTTTGGATTATTTACAATATTATTTCAGCTGATGATATAATGCAACATTATATAAGAGCCGTTTCTTTGTCACTGTGCACCGTTCAATCAGTTATGCCTCAGACACAAAATAGTTAAATGAAACAAAATATATATATATGAGAGAGAGATATATGTATAGCAGTCCCTAGATTTCATTCAATTTCTTTTTTTAAAGCTGATCATGATTTAACAAACAATTTTGACCACAGCTTTCAAATCAATAATTAGAATGAAAAATCTCTCCCCTCTATAAATATGACATTAACATAATTATACCACCCCCATCGCATAGACCCATCCTCTTTAGGGAATACATCTGATGCTCTGAAGATGGAAATCAGTCAGATTTTAGTTGCTCTCAAACGTACCTTTGCTTCTCACTGACTGACTGGCTTTACCTTCCATGCACACACACGGTCACAGCACACACACGCACACACACACACATGCGCACACACACACACACGCACAGAAAGGCACGGCAAAGCAGCGGATGCTGACTCAGAGCAGTTGTGTGTGGAGGGGGTGGTATCGGCTGGTATTTTCACTGCACTCATCATTAACATTAACTCACTCTCTAGCATCCACCCTCTCTCAGACCTGCTGGACTGCAGCATTTGCATGACGCTGTCACTCTAGCCCTTGTGGGTCAGATGTTAGAAGAAAAAAAAAAAAACAAAAAACCTCAAGGCTCTCATAAGGAATGCCTTCATTTCTTCCAAAGGGTCCCTCTTCTTATTTTTCCACCTTTCTACTTCCTCTGTTGCTGTGTCTCAGTTGTTTGACATCTTTCCGGAAGAAAATGTCTTGAGCTGCAATAA